>CM066575.1:42415000-42652500 GCA_033816785.1 Picus viridis | reverse complement strand
GAAGAGGAGGCTCAGGGGAGACTGTTATTGCCCTCTACAACTACCTGAAGGGAGGTTGTAGCCAGGTAGAGGTTGGTCTCTTCTCTCAAGCAACCAGCACCAGAACACAGTTTCAAACTGTGCTGGGGAAGTTTAGGCTTGAGTTGAGGAGAAAGTTCTTCACAGAGAGAGTTGTTGGCCATTGGAATATGCTGCCCAGGGAGGTGGTGGAATCACTGTCCCTGTTCAAAAAGGGACTGGAAAGTGGCACTTGAAGCCATGGTTTAGTAGTCACTAGGTGTTGGGTGACAGGTTGGACTTGATGATCTCTGGGGTCTTTTCAGACCTTATTGAGTCTATGATTCTATGAAATGGTTGGGCACTTGTGACCGGTGGTGTTTTGGTTTTCTCATATACATTGTCTCTCACATTCTGGAAGTGTTAACTGACCACCTTTTGCTGCATCTGTTTCCTTTGGCAAATTTCATGTCTGTGTCTGCCACCAAGGTCAATTAAGTCCTCACACTTTCTTTTTTGGGCTTTATTTTTGAAGAAAACTTCAGGATTCAATCTGCCCTTCCATATCCAACAGTAGCTGAATTCAAAGTAGAAGCTCCTCACACTTCAAGAAGAAACAAATCAAGTCTCTACAGTTGAAAAGTCATGTTTCATTCATATGTAAAAGACAACAATAACATAGGAAATAGTATGCACAAGCCACTTGAGGGTTTTTGCTACTGTCAACATTCTGAATGTATTACAATTCCTTTGAAGATAATTTTAGTGTGCATTGTACACCCCACAAAAGAAATATTGAACGGTGTGTCTCCACCCACTACATCATGAGCAAGTACCTCAAAATAGCTTGCATCTGTCACAGACTGTAAGAGTCAAGTTCTCATTTGTGAAGTATTGTATGCAAGTATACCACAGAGGAATTAAATGGTGCAACATCTGTGCAAAAGCTATGAGTTACTGGAAAACATCCTTCTAATCAGACACAGAACCACAGAATGCATCGGGTTGGAAGGGACCCTCAGAGGGATATCACCAAGTCTCATTGTGAAGAACTTCCTCCTTATGTCTAACCTAAATCTACCCTAGAGCACATAGGTTTCAAACCACTGTGCCTTGTCCTATCACCACATGCCCTTCTAAACAGTACCTCCCCAGCCTTCCTGTAGGTCCTGCTCAGATACTGAAATGTCACTACAATGTCTCCCCAAAGCTTTCTCCTCTCCAGGCTAAACAATCCCAAGCCTTCCAGCCTGTCTTCATAGGAGAGATGCTCCAGCTCTTTGATGATCTTTGTGGCCCTCCTCTGGACTCACTCCAGCAGGCACCTGTCTTTCCTGTGTTGAGGACTCTGGAGCCAGACGAGATCTTACCAGAGTAGAGTGGCAGAATCACCTGCTGGGTATACTTTTGATGCAGCCCAGGATGCCATTGTCCTTCTGGGCTTCAAGTGCCCATTGCTGGCTCATGCCCAGCTTCTCATTCACCAGCACCCCCAAATCCTTTTCTGTGTGGCTGCTCTCTATCCCATCATCTCCCAGCCTGTGTTGAGATCGAAGATCGCCCCAACCCAGGTGCAGGACCTTGAACTTCGCCATATTGAAACTCATGGGAGAATAAAAAATCACATTTCTTTCTTCTTCCTGGGGAGTAAGTGGGTAGCTCAGCTGAGCACTACACACACATACATGTGCAATGGTTGACAGTGCAAAGGTTAGAGGTAAATTCAGCCCTCTTGAAGGGCCTCAATGTAGCTGATTCTTTGCATACACTTCTACCGGTTTACATGCACAATGTGCACAAAGAGGTACCAGCTGCTTCCAGCACACTGTTGATACCAGTCACGCTAGAGCTAAAGTCTCCTCATTTGGGAGGATAAACATCAGTGTATCTATTTTCTTCTTTATAATCAGGAAGGAGTGTGGCCTGCCCATATTCTAAGATGGCTGATTTGTGACTAACAAAGAATCACAGAATTGTTAGGGTTGGAAGGGACCTCAAGGATCAGCCAGTTCCAACTCCCCTGCCATGGGCAGGGACACCTCACACTAGATCAGAGCCACATCCAGCCTGGCCTTCAAAACCTCCAGGCATGAGGCTTCCACCACCTCCCTGGGCAACCTGTGCCAGTGTCTCACCACCCTCATGGGGAAGAGCTTCTCCCTAACATCCAATCTGAATCTACCCATTTCTATGTTTTTTCCATTTCCCCTAGTCCTCTCATTACCTGACACCCTAAAAAGTTCCTCCCCAGCTTTCTTGTAGCCCCCCTTAAGATACACCACAAGCCTTGGGCAATCCCCTTTTGGTGTGACTGTTCTTTTGTGGGTCAGTTTGGTCTACGTCATCTGAGAAGTCATTTCAGAATTCAACCAAGTTGTAAGAAAACCTAATTAACTTCTCAAGGACCAAAGTTAATTTGCCTGCTCCATCATCTATTTTGCATGGATGTGATACTTCATGGTTTTAATAATTGGAAAGTCCCATAGAAGCAGAGAGCTTGAAGTTTAGACTGGCATGCCTGGAGAAACTGTAGGAACATCAATTCTTATACCTATGCACATATCATTGGGTAGCAGGGCAGTGGCCTTTGCCAAGGTGCCCTGAACAATTGCACATGACCAGCTCAAAGAAAATCGCAGCCAGAATTGGGTACTGAGTGTGTTCTCCACTCCATTCTGCAAAATGCCCTTTTCAACAGCTGTACTAATTCTTTAGATAACGACAGTTCGGCTGCTGGTCTTTCACTTTGGCTGTTATTACAACCACATGAAATTCAAGAAGGCTTCTTTCAGTTTACATCAGAATAAAATAAGAGGCATCACAACATTCTGACAAGTAATTGTGAATTTCTAAGGAATGCCTTCTTCAGGGAACCACTATTTCCTTCTTTCCTTTTGTGAACCTTGAAATATCACAGCCACCATGCATTTTTGGTGATGCCTTCCTGTCTTTTAAGTGCTTTTCAGGTTCAGACTCTGTGAAGAGCTCCATAATTCTTTCACCATCTTCCAGAAGTTTAGGGTTTTACTTGAAAATCTCCTTTTTCAAGCAGCAATTTGTCCCTGCCTCCTCTCTGTTATAAAAGCTGACATTATCAGAGCCTAAGGTTGTATGAATCCAGGCAGCAGCTGGTTTATACTTGAGTCTGAAAGCCAAGATGCCTTTAGATCTTATATTGCCTCATTTGTGACCAGGGATAAGGTACTTTTTAGTAGGGATTTGCATTAATAAAATTAAAGCTTTAGGATTTCACTTCAAAGGGAAATGTCAATGAAAGTATATCCTCTCTTAGTTGCATTGGTAGCAGAATATTAACATCACTAATGCAAAAGTTTATACAGCTAGAGGCTGCAGTCTCTCAGTAGAGAAAAAGTAATTCTTAGACCACATCAGAAGAGTGTGGCACTTAAAATACAAAGATAAAGAAATGAGGAGTGTCTATTCTTCCTTTTCCCCCTTTTTATTAATTTTAAGTAGCATTAAGCATGCAGAGCACACTCATTTTCAAACTGGAATATCTATTATTAAAGAGGTTAATTTTTAATGTATGAATTCTAGCCAGGCACTGACGTAGAAATAAATATCTCAGTCATTATGTGCTAAGCTGTTGCAAGCTAAGTGTTATTTGGTGCTACAAACACAGCCATTGATATCAGCCAAACAACTCTGCAACGTGCATTGCTGCTTGAGGGACTGAAATATCTGTGTGAAGTATAACTTATCAAATACAATTACACAGTAAAATGGATTATTGCATTGATACTAGTCCACAGGAACATCCAATTTGCAAATACTTAGCCAAGAGATTTCTGAATGCAGAAAGCCCTTTTTAATATAAAGGGGGAAAAGGGATTGTCAGGTTTTTGGAAGAAAGCACATGGAGAGATTCATGTGTTTGGGTTTCTTTTGTCCCAAATAATTAAGGGATTTTAATTCACTTCTTGGAAGGAACACAAGCAAATATAAATACAATTCACTTACTGAAAGGCAATGTTAGCAACACAAATTCTCAGCCAAGCACCACTCAAACATTTAAAACACTCTTTAGTCTTCACAGTTCCTGAAAATTGTTATTAAAAAGCCTGATGCTTTAAGATTATCATCTAGAGTATGAGAGATGGAACAATTCAGCTTTCCTCTTACTTTAAGTGGGAAGGTTGGCAACATACCCGTGAATAGAATTGTAGAATTGTCAGGGTTGGTTGAGACCTCAAGGATCACCTAGTTCCAACCCCCCTGCCAGGACAAGGACACCTCACTCTAGATCAGATTGTCCAGAGCCCCAGCCAACCTGGTCTCAAAAACCTCCAGGGATGAGGCTTCTACCACCTCCCCGGGCAACCTGTTCCAGTGTCTCACCACCCTCATGGGAAAGAACTTCTTCCTAACATCCAATCTGAATCTACACATTTCTATTTTATTTCTATTTTACTTCCATTCCCCCTAGGCCTATCACTCCCTGACACCCTAAAAAGTCCATCCCCAGCTTCCTTGGAGGCCCCTTTCAGATACTGGAAGGCCACAATTAGGTCTCCTCTGAGCCTTCTCCTCCCCTTCCAAACATCCGATCTGCATCTACCGACTTCCAGTTTTGCTCCATTCCCCTTAGTCCTATTACTACCTGACACCCTAAAAAGTCCCTCACCAGGATCTCAGGATATTAGCTATTAGCTTGTGTCAAGTTTTGGTACTCAATGAATATTCAAGGTGACTTTGTATACTTGTGAGTAAGGTTAATATTGCAACACAATATAAGGATATTGTTTGTTTCTTTGATTTTAATGAGGTTGGGAAAAATATGAAGATATGCATGTGCCACAAATGCAAAACCTCAATGTTTTCTAAAGTAGTATAAAATTGTTGCTCACATTAGACTCTTCACATACCTAGTTTCATCATCAGTGTGCATCAAACAGGCAGGATAAAGATATTTTCTCTTGAACTCTCATAAACCTTACAATAACATTTCCCAGATCCAGGAAACATTAGTAGGTGATCAGTTTCCCTAGCAAAAGAGGAGTAGCTTATTCACAACAGAGCTGACAACAGGAGTCTTGAGACACTAAATGTTCTAGGTTTAGGACTAGAGTCCTATTAAAAATTGAAAGTTTTCCAGAGTATTCCGGAGTACACGGGAGGCTGGATGGTCCCCAGGGCCCCAGGTTGGACAGGACATCACAAAATAGTTTTATCCCATCCCATTCTCCTGCAAATTTTTATATAATCTAAAGTTGCAGATTGCTCTCTCTCTCTGTGTTCTTCTTCACTTTGCTCTCCTGCACTTTGCTCATGCTTTCTCTAGCTCCTCTCTTAACATTGTTCCAATTTTGCTGTGTGGGGAGGTAATACCTAGTGTGGCAGAGAGAGATAAAGTTCAGCTGCATGACGTGGCCCTTGGGCTCATTCCAGAGGGCAGTACTGGGCTATTGTCATGTTTTTTATATATATATATATATATATGAATGAGTTATTTGCCATTGGAATGGGCTGCCCAGGGAGGTGGTGGAGTCACCACCACTGGAGGTGTTTAGGAGGAGACTGGATGGGGTGCTTGGTGCCATGGTTTAGTTGATTAGATGGTGTTGGGTGATGGGTTGGATCGATAATCTCGAAGGTCTTTTCCAACCTGGTCTATTCTATTCTATTCTATTCTATTCTATTCTATTCTATTCCATTCCATTCCATTCCATTCCATTCCATTCCACTCCACTCCACTCCACTCCACTCCACTCCACTAATATTTGCATATATTTATTACCTTCTGTATTTAGTCTACTTTTGTAAACATTATTTTCATGTAGCTTCCAAATTCTGTGTAAGTGTTGTGATTTCCTCCTTTGGGGGTGAATCCCAAATTCTCTCCAGTGCAAAACCACTACACTATTGAAAGCACTTTTCATGACCTTTCTAATCAATTCCTTTAGTTTAATGAAAAGTATGATGTGAGCTGGTTTTTATGAACTAGTAGTGAATAAAAAATCACTGTAAAGTCAGCATGTAGCTGCATGATTGTTTAACAGGATGTGATAGAGTTTAGGCTGGAGGTGAGGAGAAATTTCTTCACAGAAAGAGTAATTGCCCATTGGAATGCGCTGCCCAGGGAGGTGGTGGAGTCACCATCCCTGGAAGTGTTCAAAAAAGGCTTGGATGTGGCACTTGGAGCCATGGTTTAGTCATCATGAGGTGTTAGGTATTAGGTCATAGGTGGGACTTGATGATCTCTGAGGTCTTTTCCAACCTGCTTGATTCAAAGTTTCTATGATTCTGGTGTGCTTTTTGAGGATTGGCTGGATTCTGCATCTGGGTGGATTTGGCTGTGACTAGGGGCTGCAGGAAGAATACACATTAAATGAGATGGAAACTGCAAGGTGACAGGCTAACTCACTGACCTGCAGAAAGCACAACTTTCCAAGAAAGTTTATATATAAGGTTTTCTAGCTTTTGAAGTGCTTTACAGAATTACTCCAACAGTTATATTTTAAGAAGCCAGAAGCTGCTCTTGTGTGATTGCATCACTGTCTTTTACGAGATCTGATTTGCTCACTAAAAGAACACAGAAGAGGATTTTCAGAAGAATCCAGTTGTTTGGATCCAAAATGAGGATTTGAATCAAACAGGCCTTATCCAACAACCTGCATTTTATTTCATTTTTATCACCCTTTCCAAGGCTTTAACAGTCTTTTAGACTGCTGCTACCTTCAAGACTTGTGTTGAGTAGTACTGCCTCATGCATGAAGTATGCCAGTGTTAAAATATTCTTGCAGGCAAGTGCAGAAAGTTGGCAATGATACATTTATGATCTCCCTTACCTTCTTCTAGGCAGTGATTTAATCACTCACTCAGCTATTAGGAAAATCTAATTCCGTTGCCTTTCTCTCCTGAGAGGATTTGGCTTAGTAATTACAGAATTTGTGCAACGTACAAACTGGAATGAGGAGAGTGACTGACATCCAGGACTCACCACTTCTAGGAAGGTTTCAGAACCCCTTTTGGCACTAGATGGTAGGTAGGTAGGTAGGTAGGTAGGTAGGTAGGTAGGTAGGTAGGTAGGTAGTCAGTCAGTCAATTAGTTGGTTAGTTAGAAGTATCTTCCAGCTCTGGTGAGACCCCACCTGGAGTACTGCGTCCAGTTCTGGAGCCCATATTACAGGAGGGATGTGGACGTGCTGGAGCGTGTCCAGAGAAGGGCCACAAGGATGAGCAGAGGGCTGGAGCACCTCTCCTATGAGGACAGACTGAAGGAGTTGGGGCTGTTCAGTCTGGAGAAGAGAAGGCTCCGAGGGGACCTCATTGTGGCCTTCCAGTATCTGAAGGGGGCTACAGGAAGGCTGGGGAGGGACTTCTCAGGATCTCAGGTAGTGATAGGACTAGGGGGAATGGAATGAAGCTGGAAATAGGGAGATTCAGGCTAGATGTGAGGAGGAAGTTCTTCCCCATGAGAGTGGTGAAGCCCTGGAATGGGTTGTCCAGGGAGGTGGTTGAGGCCCCGTCCCTGGAGGTGTTTAAGAGCAGGCTGCACGAGGCTCTGGCCAGGCTGATCTAGTGTGGGGTGTCCCTGCCCATGGCAGGGGGTTGGAACTAGATGATCCTTGTGGTCCCTTCCAACCCTGACTGATTCTATGATTCTATGATTCTATGATTCCAGCAGGAGAGTAGGTAGGTAGGTAGGTAGGTAGGTAGGTAGGTAGGTAGGTAGTCAATTAGTCAGTCAGTTAGAAGTATCTTCCAGCAGGAAAGAGAGTTAGACAGGCAGGTAGGTAAGCAGGTAGGTAGTCAATTAGTCAGTCAGTTAGAAGTATCTTCCAGCAGGAGAGTAGGTAGATAGGCAGGCAGGTAGGTAGGTAGTCAATTAGTCAGTTAGAAGTGTCTTCCAGCAGGAGAGAGAAGTAGACAGGCAGGTAGGTAAGCAGGTAGGTAGTCAATTAGTTATTTAGAAGTATCTCTCAGCAGGAGAATTGAGAATGTACCTGGGGGAATTGTGTCTTTTACTTCTGCACTTGCACCACTCAATGCTAACTCTAGGTACAGAAGCTAGGTGTAACAGCTCAAGGTATCACTATGGCATGACAACTGCTTGTCAATAAACCCATTTTCAGTCTGGTTCAGCTGTAAGCCTTGACAAATGGACACTGAAACTTAGGCTCTCCATGTGTCTCTCCATTGATATTACCAAGTAGAAGGAATAAATTCACAGACACTGGAGAAGTTGAATATGCTGCTTCCACAAGTAAAATACAGTAAATGTCATGTATCCAATTATGAATGTGGAATGAGTTTATTGATCTGACAGCCTGCATTCCACTTAATTCCAAATTTATAGGGCAATGCTTTTTGGAGTTACACAAAGAGAGGATGTGATGCTGTGAGTTTGAAGTGCTGTCCTGGTGTTACTGATGGAGACATTGTGATTGGGAAAAATGAGAGAAGCAGTTTTCTCAATTACACATGCAGGAATTATTAATACATTTCAGGTCAATATAGAAAGACCAAAGCAGAGTTCCCTGGAAAAAGAGTCAATGAAGGCTCAAGGGAGGTTCTCCTCCCCCTCTGCCATGGCAAGACCTCATCTCGAGTTCAGTTCTGGGCTCCCCAGTGCAAGAGGGACAGGGATCTGCTGGAGAGGGTCCAGTGGAGGGCTACAAGGATGATTAGGAGACTGGAGCACTGCCTGGTAAGGAGAGGCTGAGGCACCTGGGGCTTTTTAGTCTGGAAAAGAGAAGACTTAGAGGGGATTTGATAAATGTTTATAATTATCTGAGGGCTGGGGGTCAGGAGGGAGGGGACAGGTTCTGCTCACTTGCTCCCTGTGATAGGACAAGGAGCAATGGATGTAAGCTGCAGCACAGGAGGTTCCACTTCATCACAAGGGGGAACTACTTCACTGTAAGGGTCACAGAGCACTGGAAGGGGCTCCCCAGAGAGGTTGTGAAGTCTCCTTCTCTGGAGACTTTCAAGGCCCATATAGATATGTTCCTGTGTGACCTAAGCTAGATTGTATGGTCCTGCTCTGGCAGGGGGCTGGACATGATGATCTCTTTGGGTCCCTTCCAACCCCTGACATCCTGTGATCCTGTGATCCTTTATTTGTGCTATCTCATTAAAGAAAAATGTGATTCATCAAAACTAAATTTTCCCTCAGTTCCACTTCAGAGCTTTTTCAGACTCCCTTTTCCATTGCCTTGAATACTTTTGATGCTCTGAATTTATGTTGTTTGATTGAGAAGCACTTCTCTGTCACAGATTTTTCAAGAAAGATGCCAATGTTACATTTATGATCTAATGGATGCATTATTGCATCTAATAAATGAATGGAAAGGCACTACAAACCTTTTCCATTTTCCTTGTGATTCAGAATGAAAGATAATTTGAAGATTAGGAATGATTTCAGAATTTGTCATTCCCTTCAACTTTGTTTTCAATATGTGCATCACTCAAAATAATGCCCCAAAGAACTAGCATATATTTACAAGATCTGCCTGAACATTATCAGGCAGAACATTTTATGCCTGTCTTGTGAATTCATTCCTGATGTCTATTTATGTATCACTTCTGTCTTAATTGTGCACCAATTGTGCTCCATTCTGTTTGGATGCCAGTTTTCAGATTACAGGTGAGCTGCAAATATCTGTGACAATTCAGTGCATGTGAATGGATATGTGATGGTGAGGGCTTTTTTCCTCAGCTACATGACAGTATTTCTAACTAACTAGAAATAATAGAATGCTAAGGTGAATTCATGGCACTTAAAAAATCACTGACATTTTCCTGAATACTAGCAGCTGTTGAAATAATTATGATTATCACTTATCAAGGGCTGCATATTGAAATCAAGTGGTTTGTATGCAACCAGATTTAGAATTATAGAATCATAGAATTGTTAGGGTTGGAAGGGACCTCAAGGATCAGCCAGTTCCAACTCCCTGCTGTGGGCAGGGACACCTCACACTAGATCAGGTTGCTCACAGCCACATCCAGCCTGGCCTGAAAAACCTCCAGGGATGAAGCTTCCACCACCTCCCTGGGGGCAACCTGTGCCAGTGTCTCACCACCCTCATGGGAAAGAACTTCTTCCTAACATCCAATCTGAATCTACACATTTCTATTTTACTTCCATTCCCCCTAGCCCTATCACTCCTTGACACCCTAAAAAGTCCCTCCCCAGCTTCCTTGGAGGACCCCTTCAGATACTGGAAGGCCACAATTAGGTCTCCTCGGAGCCTTCTCCTCCCCAGACTGAGCAGCCCCAACTCCCTCAGTCTGTCCTCGTAGGAGAGGAGCTCCAGCCCTCTGATCATCCTTGTGGCCTTTCTCTGCACATGTTCCAGCACCTCCAGATCCTTCCTGTAATAGGGCCTCCAGAACTGGACACAGTACTCCAGGTGGGGTCTCACCAGAGTGGAGTAGAGGGGCAGAATCACCTTCCTCGACATGCTGCCTATGCTTCTCTTGATGCAGCCCAGGATGTGATTTCCTTTCTGGGCTGCAAGTGCACACTGCTGGCTCATGTTGCACTTCTCATTTGCTAAAGCTGCTGCAAAGCTGCTATGTTCTATTTTTTTGTCCCTCTTCACTAGAGCTAGGTCTACTTTTTCTTAATGCACATAATACTGGACTTGTTATAGTTTAAACTGAAATTGATATAGGGTAATGTAATGCAATATGTCTTTATTCAAGAGATTCAGAAGAACAAAGAAGCTGCAGAATGGAGCTTTTGCCTTACTGTATTAGATATATTGTCTGTGACAGCAGGTATGTCATGTATTATGTGGGAGATACTGGATCAAATAAATTACTCACTACATCAAATAAATCATCTGGTAAAACATACTATATTAATATTAAATCAAATAAGTTTAAAAATTCTGCAGCCTACAGGTAGTTAGAAAGAGATTCTTCTCAATGCCTATTTAAATTCACTTCACTAAACATGCAAGGTGTGCATCATCTGGTAAAAGACAGAAATCTTCCTTTGACAGCTTTTTTCCCCTTTTCTGTACTAGACTGCTTTGTCAGCTCTGAGACTGACATAGCAGAATGGGGGTATTCAGCAGCAGTACACTTTCTTGCCTGTTTCAGTTGAGGGTGAAGAGGCTTTGTTAATGAGAAGTGTTAAATACAAACATTTGTATGAAAACTGTGGTGTGGATCATTGCCATGCCTGCTTATTTTAGCTCTTAATCACTGAATCGTAGAATGCTCTGGGTTGGAAGGGACCTCCAGAGGTCATCAAGTCCTCTGCAGTAAGCAGGGGCATCCTCAACTAGATCAGGCTACCCAGAGCCCCTTAGTGACTCATTTTCCAGGGAATATTCTTTGATGGGAAGGAATATTTTCATAATGCAGGTTGTGAACAATCTGGTGAAATCATAGTTTTTCTACAAGTCTTGAAGGCACACTGGGGTAGCTTACTCGCGGCACTTCTCAGTGGCTTAAATCCTTTCAGAGGCAAAAGAGAACATCTTTGTTGGTACTGAAGTCAGTGAGACCCCTACATGCAAGAAGAGTCCAGAAAAGCCTCAGCTGTGAAGCTGCCAGATGTTAAATCCAGCTGGTGGCCAGTCACAAGTGGTGTTCCTCAGGGCTCAGTACTGGGACCACTTCTGTTTAACATATTTATTGATGACCTTGATGAAGACATAGAGTATGTCATCAGTAAGTTTGCAGATGACACCACGGGGTAGGGAGGCTCTACAGGGGGACTTGAATAGATTGGATCTATGGCTAATGTTAATGGGATGAGCTTCAGCAAGGCCAAACGCCAGGTCCTGCACTTGGGTCACAACAACCCCAAGCAATGCCACAGGCTTGGTCAGTGTGGCTGGAAATCTGTCTGGCAGAAAGGGACCTGGGGGTGCTAACTGACAAGCAACTGAATATGAGCAAGCAGTGTGCCTAGGTGGCCAAGAAAGCCAAAGGCTTCCTGGCTTGGATTAGAAATGCTGGGTCCAGCAGGAGCAGGGAGGTCACTTTGCCCCTGTACTCAGCACTGATTAAGCCACACCTTGAGTTCAGTGTTCAGCTCTGGACGACTCAGTTTAGGAAAGATGTTGAGTTGCTGGAAGGTGTCCAGAGAAAGGCAACAAAGCTGGAGAGGGGACTGGAGCACAGCCCTGTGAGGAGAGGCTGAGTGAGCTGGGGCTGCTTAGCCTGGAGAAGAGGAGGCTCAGGGGAGACCTTCTTGCTCTCTACAACTCCCTGAAGGGAGGTTGTAGCCAGGTAGAGGTTGGTCTCTTCTCCCAGGCAACCAGCACTAGAACAAGAGGACACAGTCTCAAGCTGTGCCATGGGAGGTTTAGGCTGGATGTTAGGAAGAAGTTCTTCACAGAAAGAGTGATTGGCCATGTGGTGGAGTAGAAAGGTTCCCCCCACACACAAAAGAATTCCACAGCTAACTCAGCCGGAGAAGCAGATGAAAGCTGTATTTTACAAGCAGATATGGAATGCAGTGAATATGTACAAAAATATACAATATTTACAATATATACAGAAATATACAGCAAAGTATGTAATACAGGAAACCTTTCCCCAACCCCCCCCTGCGGCCAGGGGGTTTGGCCTGCCGCTCCCTTCTCCCTCCCTACCTCCCCTTTTTTTCCCAAAAGGGTTAGAGAGAGAGAGAAAGGAAGGTAATTAAAAGGGGAAAACTTTGTTAAAGCTCAAAGCGAATGCAAAAAGTTAGTTTTCTTATCTGGTTAGAGAGGAATCGTAGAGAGAAACGAGCCAGCTCACAGCACAGGGGGAAGAAGAAGACGACTGCCTAACTGACTCCCCGACTGAAAGACTAAACAAAAAAAAACCACAACTGGGTCCCGCCAATGAAATTGAATTAGCATATCTCTTGTTTTCATTCTAATATCAAAAACATTCGCCCAGAGTGTTCAGAAAGTGTCCCTTTCTTAAAGGCACAGCCTAAACCGGTCACACCGACAAGACGACAGGAACCGTCTGTGAACAAAGCATATTTCTTTTCATCATCAGATAGGTCATTGTAAGGAGGAGCTTCCTCAGCACGAGTCACTCTCTCCTCTGGAGGTTTGGTACAGTTGGTACCCTCAGGCCAACTTGAGATCACCTCCACCAGACCAGGTCTTTCAAGATTTCCCATTCGAGCTCTCTGTGTTATCAGAGCCATCCACTTAGACCAGGTGGAATCTGTTGCATGATGTGGTGTGGAACCTTTGCCTTTGAACATCCAATTCAAAACTGGTAATCTGGGAGCTAAGAGAAGTTGTGATTCAGTTCCAATTACTTCAGAAGCTGCTTTTACTCCTTCATAGGCAGCTAGAATCTCTTTCTCTGTTGGAGTATAGTTAGCCTCTGAACCTCTGTAACCTCGACTCCAGAAACCAAGAGGTCGTCCATGTGTCTCACCTGGAGCTCTTTGCCACAAGCACCAGGTTGGACCATTGTCACTTGCAGCCGTGTACAAAATGTTCTTACTGTCTGGACCATCTCGGACAGGTCCCAGACCCATTGCTTGCACTACCTCTTGCTTTATCTGGTCAAAGGCTGCTTGTTGTTCAGGTCCCCAGTGGAAATGATTTCTCTTTCGAGTCACATCATACAGAGGTTTCACAATCTGACTGTATCCAGGGATGTGCAGTCTCCAAAATCCCACTGTCCCCAAGAAACGCAGACGAAGCGAAGAGACAAACTGTTTTTCCATTTTTCTTCTTTCTTGGACTTCTCAATCATCTACACCTGAGGATAGCCGGAATGGACTATGAACTTTACTTACAAACTGTGGATATTGTTTTGGATTGGATGGACAGTATGAACAGCCAATGAAATTGTTTAGCAGGGGTGGATAAAGGAAGCCTATTTGGCAGCAGTTGCAGGATTCGAACCCATGACCTCAGCACTCACAGTCTCATTGTAGAGTTTCTTGCTTGTTCATGGGATTTGCCATGGTAGAGACTCTATTTACCACATCCACTGGAATGTGTCGGCGTCCATCCTGCCACCGCACTCCCAGAAACTGGATCTCTCTGGTAGGTCCTTTCACCTTGTCTCGCTTGATGGCGAAACCTGCATTCAGAAGAATGTCAATGATTTTGTTACCTTTCTCGAAGACTTCCTCAGCAGTTTTACCCCAGACGATGATGTCATCGATGAACTGGATGTGTTCTGGAGCACCACCTTCCTCCAGAGCACCGTGGATCACTGCATGACAGATGCTTGAGCTGTGGATCCAGCCCATTGGCAATCTGTTGAAAGTGTACTGGATTCCTCTCCAGGTGAAAGCAAACTGAGGCCTGCATTCCTCTGCTATGGGAATAGAGAAGAAGGCATTAGCAATGTCTATGGTAGCATACCATTTGGCCTCTTTGGATTCCAGCTCATACTGCAGTTCCATCATGTCTGGTACTGCTGCACTCATAGGTGGAGTTACTTCATTCAGGGCTCGGTAGTCGACTGTCAGACGCCAGTCTCCATTCGGCTTTCGTACAGGCCACACTGGACTGTTGAAAGGTGAATGAGTTTTGCTGATGACTTTCTGACTCTCCAACTGACGAATCAGATTCTGAATGGGCAACAAAGAGTCACGGTTGGTTCTGTATTGTCTGTGATGCACAGTCTGAGAAGCAACCGGCAATTTAATGTCCTGAATCTTGTGTTGTCCCACAACTGCAGGTTCATCAGAAAGTTCAGGTCTAACAGACAGCTTCAGCTTTTGTCCATCAGTTTCTACAGATGCTACTCCAAAAGCCCATTTGTAACCTCTAGGGTCTTTGAAACGCCCTTCTCTCAGAAAATCAATTCCCAGAATACAAGGTGCGTCAGGTCCGGTCACAACTGTATGCTTTCTCCACTGTTTCCTCATCTATGGTAGTCCAGGGTTTAGCATTCCATGGAAGATCATCTCGGGAAGGATACCTCATGAGAGTTGCCATTAAAAGGCGTATCCACAGAGTAACCTTACCAAGAGTCCTGCCTAGATGTCTATCTATTCCATTATCCTTTGAGAGAGTTCCTAGTTGGGCTGCTGACTTGTCTCCAACTACCAGAGCTGGAGCACCTGTATCATAGCATCTACCAAGCCAAGCTAGGATTGGCTCCTTATCTGCTCTGATGTAATCTTTACGCACATTCCGCAATTCTTCCCTGGGTGACGAACAGCTTTCAATGTCATCTGACTCCTCCTCCTCTGCCTCATCTTCCTGAAGTTCTTGTCCCAATAATCTTACTGTCACTCTCCTAAGAATCTGCTTAAGGTCAGGGGTACCACCTTTGGTTGTTCTGCTATCAGCAATTTGCCCTGCATCTCCATCCAGTGATGATCTCAATAACTCAGCTATATCTTTAAGACAAACCTTTTCCCCCATCTCAGCAGGGTCTCTTTGAGCAGAAGTTCCCTCACCAGGATCCTGCTGCTCTCCCCCATCAGCATCTGGATCAGCTTTGCCCTTTTTTCCTCTCGTAGTTAAAACAGCTACCTGCTTAACTGGAGCTGTGTTTGGATTTACAGCTGGCTTAATAGAAGCTGACAGGTTTTGAGACGAATCAGCTGCTGTGGAGGACACTTCCGGTCCTGCCGAAGAAGAAGGAGGAAATGGATTTGCCTTATTAATGGCTGCCGAGGGCGTGGAAGCCACGTTAGGAGCTGCCGCTGCCGCTGGCTGATTGCCAGAGCCACCAACAGCACCGTTCAGAGCAGCCTTTCCGATGGACTTTTTAGCCTTGTCGTTAACTGATACAGATTCTGCATTTTCCTCATCACTAGATACCTCTGGGGTAGAGTTAGAGCTGCGCTTTCTGCGTTTCGATCTACGCTTAATTACAAAGCACGCTTTCGACACTTTTTCCTTCCGATACAGAGCATATAACAAGAACACATTACTTATCACCAACAGCAGGATTGCACACATCAAATAAATCACCTTTGGATCCCAGCCATCACTTAAAACAACCTTTTCGCCTACCGGGATCTTAAACTCCTTTATCTCTATGGGCAGAGTGCTGGAGGTCACATTCCCGTATCTGTTAAACCAGAAGAATCCCAGGCACCGGTCGTAAAGAAGCTGAATCTTATACTTAAACCATAAATACAATCTATACATCAAGTATCTGCCTAAGCGATCGAAAATCATTCCCATGAAGTACTTGTAGACCAGTACCGAACAAACTGAAAAGACCAAACGTTCTAAAAGCCAAAACACTTTCATGTTTGCAACTCCGACTCGAGCAGGCAATAAATCAAGCAACCTTTTAGCCCAGCTTCTGGACAGCAATTATCCACAAGCCGCACGTTGGACCGCCAATTAAAAATATGTGGTGGAGTAGAAAGGTTCCCCCCCACACACAAAAGAATTCCACAGCTAACTCAGCCGGAGAAGCAGATGAAAGCTGTATTTTACAAGCAGATATGGAATGCAGTGAATATGTACAAAAATATACAATATTTACAATATATACAGAAATATACAGCAAAGTATGTAATACAGGAAACCTTTCCCAACCCCCCCCTGCGGCCAGGGGGGTTTGGCCTGCCGCTCCCTTCTCCCTCCCTACCTCCCCTTTTTTTCCCAAAAGGGTTAGAGAGAGAGAGAAAGGAGGGTAATTAAAAGGGGAAAACTTTGTTAAAGCTCAAAGCGAATGCAAAAAGTTAGTTTTCTTATCTGGTTAGAGAGGAATCGTAGAGAGAAACGAGCCAGCTCACAGCACAGGGGGAAGAAGAAGACGACTGCCTAACTGACTCCCCCGACTGAAAGACTAAACAAAAAAAAACCACAACTGGGTCCCGCCAATGAAATTGAATTAGCATATCTCTTGTTTTCATTCTAATATCAAAAACATTCGCCCAGAGTGTTCAGAAAGTGTCCCTTTCTTAAAGGCACAGCCTAAACCGGTCACAGGCCATTGCAATGTGCTGCCCAGGGAGGTGGTGGAGTCACCATCCCTGGAGGCGTTTAGGAAGAGACTGGATGGGGTGCTCGGTGCCATGGTTTAGTTGATAAGATGGTGTTGGGTGATAGGTTGGACTCGATGATCTCAAAGGTCTTTTCCAACCTGGTTCATTCTAATTCTATTCTATTCTATTCTATTCTATTCTATTCTATTCTATTCTATTCTATTCTATTCTATGGTAACTGAAGAGATTTCAGGGTCAGTTCTACATTAAGCAGGATGTCTTTACTGTCTGCCTTCAAAATCTGGCTCTGCTTTGCCTTTCAGATGATAGCCTTCATCTCAGCTTCACTTTGGAGCATGAAGTACCTACCCTTGTATAGCATTAGCAAGTACTTAAACCACAACACACTGATCTATAAGGCAGCAACATTTTGTCCCTTTCTAGATTGTCTCTCACAAAGCATCCAAGCTACATAATGAAAACCAAAAATACAAACCATTTGATGTCAGGCAACACAACTAACATGCAGCAGGCAGCAGCAAATATAAGGCAGTCTGACAGGTATTATGGCAAATCAAACTCACAAAAAGAAGATCAATGCTCTGCTCCCATGAATGGCAAGTTAAAGAGTAGCAAAAGCAAAATACATATTTTACAATAACTTTGAACAGTGTCTTCTCTTGTGGGTGATTTTTTTCCCCTCCATGTTTGTTTGGAGTCAGTTCATGTTAGATTAAAATATTTTTATAAGTTTTGAGAGACACTGACAAGAACAA
This sequence comes from Picus viridis, assembly GCA_033816785.1. NCBI lineage: Eukaryota > Metazoa > Chordata > Aves > Piciformes > Picidae > Picus > Picus viridis. Next base: position 42,634,875 of record CM066575.1, on the reverse strand, counting down.
AAGATGTATCCTCTTATTACCTCCTCTGTAAAATGTAAGAGCATACTTCTCCATGACAAACAGCTCAGATGAATTATTCTTATGGAGATGTATTGCTGATGCCACATAAGGATATTTATTCTGTGTCTTAAATGAAATCAAGTGGCAGCAAGTTGATATTTTATTCCTTTCCTCAGACACTGACACAGAGACAAATCAGTATAACACAAATACATTTTCATTTCACAGAATCATAGAATCAATAAGGTTGGAAGAGACTTCAAGGATCATCAAGTTCAACCTGTCACCCAACACCTCATGATTACTAAACCATGGCAGCAAGTGCCACATCCAATCCCCTCCTGAATATCTCCAGGGACAGTGACTCCACCACCTCCCTGGGCAGCACATTCCAATGGCCAACAACTCTCACTGTGAAGACCTTTCTCCTCACCTTGAGCCTAAAACTCCCCTTGTGCAGCTTGAGACTGTGTTCTGGTGCTAGGAGAAGAGACCAACCCCTTCCTGGCTACAACTTCCTTTCAGGTAGTCGTAGAGAGCAATAAGGTCTCCCCTGAGCCTCCTCTTCTCTAGGTTAAACAATCCCAGCTCCCTCAGCTGGAGGGGCAGAGGGGAGGAAAAGGCTTGATCTCTCAAGACTGACACATTCAATAATAGTATTGTCTTACTGAAGTGGCAGAACACCATGAAGAGCAAAGACCAATCTGAGAATAGGCCTTGACAAAAAAGTTCATGCAAATTAAATCCCAAGTATGATTGGGACAAAGATGCCATCGGTGTTAGCCACAGTTAAGCAGGTGTTGGCACAAACCAAAGTGGAATCTTTACAATCTGTGAGGCAAGAGATGTGTAGCAGGTCATGGTTTCACTAAGTTTTGTGGTTTGGTTGTTTTCATGAATTTAATAGCGGAGTTGGAACAGCAGCTCTCAGGTGTCTAAATGTTTGCAAGGTAAATTCCATCCTAATTAAGATATATTTGCCAAAGGTAAATTTGAGAACTACCTTTCTAGGTTTTTAAAATCCTAACTACTTCCAGAAACTCCCAGGATCTATATTTTAAGAATCTGTCATAGAAACATAAAATTATAGACCTGTTGAGACTGGAAAAGACCTTTCTGATGATCACATCCAATGATCACCTAGAGCTCACAATCCCATCACTACAGCTAAAGCACTGGCACCAAACCCTGTCACTCAGCACCACAACCACGTGTGTTTTAAATACTTCCATGGGTGGTGACTCCCATCACCTCACTGGGCAGCCTGTTCCAGTGCTTGATAACCATTTCTGTAGAGTTTTTTTTCCTAATAGCCAGCCTCAGAGTCCTTGGGCACAACTTGAAGCTGCTTCCTCTTGTCAGAATCACAGAATCAACCAGGCTGGAAGAGACCTCCATGATCATCAAGTCCAACTAATCACCCAACTCTAACTAATCAACTAGACCATGGCACTAAGTGCCTCATCCAGTCTCTTCTTAAACACCTCTAGGGATGTCAGCCCCACCACCTCCCTGGGCAGCCCATTCCACGGTCCAATTACTCTTTCTGTGAAGAATTTCCTTCTAAGATCAAGCCTAAACTTCCCCCTGCACAGCTTGAGACTGTGTCATCTTGTTCTGTTGCTGGTTGCCTGTCTGTTGTTGCATGTGACAAAAGACCAACACCCACCTCCCCCAACCTCCTTTGAGGTAATTGTAGAGGGTCATGGGGTCTTCCCTCAACCTGCTCATCTGGCAACTAAAGAACCCCAGTTCCCTCACCTGCTCATCATAATACCTCGTCTCCAGACCCTTCACCATTTTGGTTACTCTTCTTTGGACACACACCAACACCTCAATGTCCTTCTTGTAGTGGGGGCCCAAAACTGAGCACAGTATTTGAGGTGTTCCCTTGTCAGAGCTGAGCCAAGCAGAGGGAGACAAGCACATCCCTAGACCTGGGGGCCACACTATTCCTGCTGGAAGGCAGGATGCCACTGGCCACCTTGGTCACGTCCAGCACACTGCTGGCTCACGTTCAGCCAGCCATCATTTGAAAGAAAACCATTTGGCGTGTCAATGACAGATGTGTGTCTTCAGTGGTTATGCCATAGCTACTTCATTTTCAGTGGCATTATAGATATCTGTATCTGGTGGGTAATTAATTACAATTTTCCCAACCAATGCTCTCTTTCCATCGTGGATAACAGGTGGTGTAACTGCTCTGTATTCATATAAAAGATGTCACAAACTTTTTCTGTCTTTTGCATTCTGAACAGCCTTTCAGTAATGACCTGAAACAAAAATGTCTAAGTCTGTCAGACCATGTTAGGCACTCCAGTGTACTGCATTCATTAGGTGTGCAAATTAATTTGCAGGCTTTTTTTTTCCCTGCTAATACCAGTTTTCATAAATAGTGGTCTGAAGGATCTCACCTGACACAATGCCTTTATCACTTACCTTCATTTTGCATTCAAAGACTAAAGGAAACATCTTGGATGATGAAATATACTCTAGGGTTGTGCCATGTGGTAATTTTATTTTACCCCATCCATTTTTATTTTAATTCATTTGATCATAGAATTGTTAGAGTTGGAAGTGACCTAAAAGATCATCTAGTTCCAACCCCACTGCCATGGGCAGGGACACCTCACGCTAGAGCAGGTCACTCAGAGACATATCCAGCCTGACCTGAAAAACCTCCAGGGATGAGGCTTCTACCACCTCCCTGGGCAACCTGTTCCAGTGCCTCACCACCCTCATGGTGAAAAACTTCTTCCTAATATCCAATCTGAATCTGCATATCTCACTATGCTCGATCAAACAAATCACACTTTTGATTTAGTTTGAATCTAGTGGGGCTGAGTAAACTGCATTTTTTTTCCCCCTCAGTCTATGGCTGATAATGAGCAAATGGATAACCAGATGGCATAATTTCTGTTAATTTTCCAAGACACACACTGCAGCATATACAAAGATGCATTCATAAAGTGCCTTATCATCTTCTGCCTGGCACATACCTCAATTCATTCAAGTAAAAGTTGGCACAGAAGCTACTGATTTTCCACATAACTATTCACTCTTAAAAAGTATAAATAGCAAACCTCAGCATGAGAAACAGTGCCTTTTAACTACAAATGCAACTAGTTTTGTGACATTGTTTTTTTCTCTGTTCTTCCTAATTATTTCCTAGCAGAAGGCTCTGGAGAAGACATAACAAAAAATTAAAGGCTTCAAGATGCATTAAGTTTACAAATGGGCCTTGTTAGCTTCAGTCAAAATAAACTGATTCTAAGACAAACTCTTATTTCAGGAGGAAGTTAAGGCTTCCACAGTAAAGCCAGTACAAGGCAGGTGAATAAGTTAAATCATAAGGGAAGACAGTAGCCAGCCTTCAGCAAAGCCCTGTCCACACAGGTGAATCTCCAGGTTTAGCTGTACATATCTTATATACATCTTGTAGCACAGAAAGCTTTTTACCTTGGTGTTGGTAAAGAGGGGTTTTGTGCAGATGCCAACAGGCTTTTATTGTAGTTGTTGTTCCAGGCAACCAGCACCAGGACAAGAGGACACAGTCTCTAGCTGTGCCAGGGGAGGTTTAGGCTGGATGTTAGGGAGAAATTCTTTGCAGAAAGAGAGATTGGCCATTGGAATGTGCTGCCCAGGGAGGTGGTGGAGTCACCATCACTGGAGGTGTTTAAGAAGAGACTGGATGAGGCACTTGGTGCCATGGTTTAGTTGATTAGATGGTGTTGGATGATAGGTGGAACTTCATGATCTCAAAGATCTTTTCCAACCTGGTCTGGTCTATTCTATTTTATTCTATTCTATTGCAAAAAACCAATAATTGATTGGGATCTTTGCCATTTGCATGGGAGATCAGACCTCCTAAACAGGATGGTTTGGATGTTGCTATCCAGATGATGACAGGAGTCTCCCTTGCAAGAATCCTTGGAACAATATCCCCATTCTTGAACCTCTATCTTCAGCTGATAGCATCGTTCATATCTAGGTTCTCATATCAGCTGAGCTTCTGTTATCAGTGGTACAAATATAAAGACCTACAGTTACAAGAGAAATATCTCTTTGCTTATTCTTGTTCAGCATCAGGTGAGCAGCAGGCTAACACCAGATCCAAGGAATAACATGGAGAAAATGAACTTTATTATAAGCCAGAAGATGCAGTGAGCAGGTAAATGTCCTGACTTACTGTGATCCATACCGGAAGATTGTCTCTTTAGGAGAAGCACTGAGGTAAGCACAATTGAATCTGCAATATGGATTCTGGCAATAAAATCTTTATGCATGTTGAATTACTGCATAGAAAGGCCAGAGAAGCTCGTTGTGAATATATTTAATGAGGTACAAACAGACACCTGCTTTCCTGCCTACTTTCAAAGGCATCTGGACACAAGTCAGTGCCACTGTGTAGGAGCTGACATGTCCTGTTCATTTCCTGGGGCCTGCAAACACAATCATGAAACACAAGCCCTATGAGGAGTGGCTGAGGGAGCTGGGGTTGCTTAGCCTGGAGAAGAGGAGGCTTAAGGGAGACCTTATTGCTCTCTACAACTGCCTGAAGGGAGGTTGTAGGCAGGTGGGGATTGGTCTCTTCTCCCAGGCAACGAGCGCCAGAACAAGAGGACACAGCTTGAGGAAGTTTATGATTGATCTTAGAAAGAAGTTCTTCACAGAACAAGAGGAGGGGCTGCCCAGGGAGGTGGTGGGGTCAGCATCCCTGGAGGTGTTTAAGAAAAGCCTGGATGAGTTGATTAGATAGGGTTGGGTGATGATTTGATGATCTTAGAGATCTCTTCCAACCAGCTGGATGATTCTGTGATTCTGTGAATGTACAGTGAGGCTTGAATGATCTAGACAGGAACATGGTGGCAGTTTAGGCTGTGTGCCTGCTGTTACTGCCACATAAGTTACACCTCTGGTGTCCTGAATGTCCAAGCCAGTAAGGTGAACACAGGAAATAGCATATTTCATACCCGTAAATCCTGCAGCCTATAAGTCCACCACGACTGAGAGATGGAGACAAAGTTTGATGCAAGCAAAGTGTCTACTTTGTTGTACAAAGTCTTTTCTTTCTATAGGCTAACATAATCAAAGGCAACTTGGGATTGGTAATTAGATGTGTCCCTGCAACAGTTACAGATTCATGACTGGCTGCCAAGAAAATGCCAGGGAGCACACATCCCTTGGCAAGGCTCAGGCAGGTGTTAGACAAAAGACAAACGATCACACATCTCTTATCTAAGTTCAGAGAGAAGACAGAAGACTCTATTGCAATGTTTACCAGCTCTTACTCTCAGGTCGTTGTGTGGCTTCCCTGAGTCACAATGGTTGCTGGTAATCAGCTAAATGCTTTTTTCTCTCCACAGAGCTGCAGTTTGGTCCCAAGGTTTGTGGCCCACAAGAGGTAAAATGTTTCCTTCTATCAGCTGAGCATTGCTTAAGGTTCTACTCCCTAAATTCATTCCATCATAAATCCATCTGCAAAGTCATTCTCTTCCTCTTTCTTCCCTCTCTGCTCCCGTGGGAGATGCTCCCTTATTGGGTAATGGTGGGGGAGTATCTCAAGGTCTCTTAGGCCTGGCTAGGCCTAATGCCAGCAGGAGAAGGGCGAGGGGGTGGGGGGGGCAGTCTCAGACCTGGCCAGCCTGAGAGTAGCCTAGCAGTGAGGGGGGCAAGAAAGAGCCCTAGGGGCTTTGGGTGTATCCTCAGGTGGGGAAGTGCTGGGGGTCCTTTGGGCATGCTGTAACGGACTCTATCATCTTTGGGATTCTTTGTAACTATGCTTTGTAGTTTTCTGTAAAACACTAATTGCTTTTCCCTTTAAACTTTCCATCACTTTGCAATCCATTTGTGTGTCATTCTTTTGTCCACTTTCAGGGGCAATAGAGGATCTGCCTGGCCTCAGCCCAGGACAAACATGAAGGTAATAGTGTCAGCCTGTGCTTGTCCCTGTACACAAACATTAAGCACACTTACCAGGTGGGATTTAGTTGCTCAGTAACACACTTAGATGTAGGAAACTAAGCACCCATGACAGTCAATAGCAAATAGCATCAGGGGAGTTTGACAAGGTATTCATCTCAACTCAAAGTAGCCATTGATGTTTGGTCAACTGCCTTATGTTCTGCATTGGTTTTATTTCCTCTGACTTAGACATCTGCCTCAAAATAGTCTTCTACTTCCAAGTGGATAGTGATGGGTCATAAAAACATTCATACTCCTTCATGTGTTGGCAATTTTCTTGGCTATTTCTTTCAAGATAAAATCATCAGTTTAACTGTTCAACAATCAATAGTCATCTCCTGTACTCTCGGATCATAATAGAGAGTTCTTCAAGCTAGATGTATGAAAGAAAATTAGTCTTTGCTTTGGGTGAATTCTTTTCAAAATGCCTAGAAGATTTGGAGATATTTTGACTAAAACCAGCAGAGAATAATTCTTTATCATTTTCTTTTAAAAACTTTTCTTTTTTTTGTCAAATAGAGAAAAACCCAATTATAAAAACATTTTACTTTGTATTTCAATTGCTGCTGCGATGTGATACCTTTTCTTTCTTTTCCCAGCAGAGGGTGGAAAAAGAAAATGTTAAGAATTCCTCATGGTCATTTTTCATTTAAACTACAAGCCTTCCATTAAAGGGAAAAAAAATCTTTCTCCTTATGGAAAGGTCACTGCAATCCAGGAGCTATGAACTATAAAGTTCCAGGTGTATGTAAAGGCTAAAAATATATTTTAAGCTTTGCTTGAACTGTTGATAATAATTCTTGAGGTTTTTAATCAGTACTGCACAGGTCTGATGCTCCAAGTCTCTGTGAGAACCACTTTATGAGCCAGCATTCTGCAAAATGAGAGCAGCCTGGCCACGTCCATGGAAACGGGAAATCCAGCAGAATGGCCAAGGTTACTTGGAAGTAATGTTCCAAACAGAACCACAGCCTCAGTGTGTGCAGTCTAATTTACTTTCTGGTTCAATAAAGCAAGGTCATTAACATCAGATTGGTTTCCTCGTAATTTTGCTCTTCTCACATGTCACAACTGACAGGACAAGAGGAAATGGCATCAAATTATGCCAGGGGAAGCTTAGGTTAGACATTAGGAAAAGCTTTTGATACCAAAAGGTTCTCAAAGACTGGAACAGCCTGCCCAGGCTGCGGTTGAATTGTCATCTCTGGAGGTATTTAAAAGATGCCTAGGTATGGTGCTCAGGGATATGGAACAATAGTGGCCCTGGAAGAGCTGGATGGTGATGGAACTTCATGATCTTGGAGGTCATTTCCAACCAGAGTGATTCTGTGATTCTCTGATAAACCAAGTTGAATTTGTTATAGTTAGAGAAAATCAAGTGGAATTATTCTTATTTGAGGTCTTGTCTTGGCTAGAAAGGACTAGGCAGTTATCACTGATTGTCTGCTGTGCCAATTGACCATTGGAATGTGCTGCCCAGAGAAGTGGTGGAGTCGCCATCACTAGAAGTGTTTAAAAAGAGCCTGGATGAGGCAGCTGGTGCCATGGTTTAGTTGATTAGATGGTGTTGGGGGATAGGTTGGACTTGATGATCTCTAAGGTCTTTTCCAACCTGGTTAATTCTGTAACACAGAATTGCCAGGAACAAAAGGAAAAAATGAAAGAAGATGTATTAAACAGACAAGTCACAGAACTTAGCAAACATGATACACATTTCTCTTAATGTCCAGCTGATGTTTTCTGACGGCATGAACCTATTTGATCAAGTAATGTTTGCCTCCTAAATGTATTCTGTAGCAGAAATGCTAACATAATTCTGAATGCTAAAACTATTTTGAATGAGCAAAGGGTTCAAAGGATTCATGCCAGTCTGTTTGCGTGAGGAGGAGTTAACATTTGAATTCTAATAATGACTTTGCTATCAGTATGGCATGGCTGAATTTATTTTTGCCACTGACGAAGGCAGCATTTCCAGCCTGTCCTCCATCTGCTGTTCACTTTGTGCAACTAATTTCATGTCAAAGAAAAGACTGACTGAATTGGAATAGCAATAGTTTACAAAAGCAGGGCTAGCAAAGTTTTGGACCACCATACACTCAGTTGTGATGTTTAATTTGATTGCTAATTGAAAATGTGTATTCTTTGCACAGCTGTGTCATTGGTACACTTTACTTTCAAATGGTTTTTCTCTGCTAAGACACGAAGGTGTTTCACAAAAAGGAAAAACAATAAGATAGCTTGAGTTGAGCAAAATCATGACTCTTGTTCTTTACAGAATCACAGAATTGTCATGGTTGGAAGGGACCTCAAGGCTCATCCAGTTCAAATGTCACTGCCATGGGCAGAGACACCTCACACTAGATCAGGTTGCTCACAGCCACATCCAGCCTGGCTGCAAAAACCTCCAGGGATGAGGCTTCCACCACCTCCCTGGGCAACCTATTCCAGTGTCTCTCCACCCTCATGGGGAAGAACTACTTCCAAACATCCAATCTGAATCTACCCACTTCTAGCTTTGCTCCATTCCCCCTGGTACCATCACTACCTGACACTTTAAAAGTCCCTCCCCAGCTTTCTTGTAGGCCCCCTTCAGATACTGGAAGACCACAATTAGGTCTCCTCTGAGCCTTCTCTTCTCCAGACTGAACAACCTCAACTCTTTTAGTCTGTCCTCATAGGAGAGGTGCTGCAGCCCTCTGATCATCATCATGGCCCTTCTCTGGACAGGCTCCAGCATGTCCATATCTTTCCTGCAATAGGGGCTCCAGAACTGACCTTAACTAGTCCAGTATTTATTAAATTACCCATTAGTATATGTTAAACTGCTAAAAACCCAATATGGATTTTTTTTTACATAGTTGTAATAATATTTTCAGTGATATTCAAAAAATAGTAATTATGAAGTGTGCTACACCTAAGCATTACTTACACCAAAGCTCAAACTCAGATGCACAGAGTTATTAACAGTGTTTGCATATTTATGCTCATGACATTTAGTTCAGATATTAAATACTAATCTGACTTTGACCTTCTTGATTTCTAGGAGATAAATACATGAGTCAATAATCTCATTTCTTTAGGATCCCTCTCTTCATTTCAATGTAAATTCCATTGCACAAACAGTTGTGTTTGTGTAGGTGTTAACAAAGGCAACTGCGAGGAGTTTGTAGATACAGGCAGCAAAAATGTTAGATCCTTATACAACAAACTGCTGAATATTTTGCCTCGGATGAGGCTGTTGTACAATTGCAAGTGCTAGATGCAGGAACGCTTTAACTTCTGACTGAAAGGACAACAATACAGGTTCTGTCATATGCAAGCTGTGCATTTGTGAGAAGGTTTTCCATATCAACCCTAGAGAATAGAATAGAATAGAATAGAATAGAATAGAATAGAATAGAATAGAATAGAATAGACCAGACCAGACCAGACCAGACCAGGTTGGAAAAGACCTTTGAGGTCATCGAGTCCAACCTATCATCCAACACCATCTTATCAATTAAACCATGGCACCGAGCACCCCATCCAGTCTCTTCCTAAACACCTCCAGTGGTGGTGACTCCACCACCTCCCTGGGCAGCACATTGCAATGGCCAATCTCTCTTTCTGTGAAGAACTTCTTCCTAACATCCAGCCTAAACCTCCCCTGGCACAGCTAGAGACTGTGTCCTCTTGTTCTGGTGCTGGCCACCTGGGAGAAGAGACCAGCCCTCCCCGGCTACCACCTCCCCTCAGGCAGTTGTAGACTAGCCTAACACAGCTTCTTACACTATGAAAGGTATTTCTTGGTTTTGTGATACTCTGGGGCAATTTTACAGCTGTAGGTTTCTTGGTAAGTGTTCTGTCCCGTACTCATTCCTTATCTCTCCCTCTCTCCTGTAACCTAACAATTCAATATTTTGTAGAAGGGTATCTTTTTCATTTCCAGGAAGAAGAACTTTTGCTATTTAAAGATGTTTCACACATAAACCTTTAGTGTAGATTTGCAAATCATTATACTCTAACCAAACATTGGTCCTTCAACAACACAGTACATGCTGCCTCTGTTAGATTCCAATGCCATTAGCTGAGGCCAGGCCTACATCTCCTTTACTGGCAATTCGACACTTACACAGAGATGTAAGGAGGGCAGTTCCTGCACTAAAATGTATTACAAACACTCTCAGGAGCAGAGGAACCTGTCACAGTCAGTGCTTGACAAACTGAAGTGCTACTCCATGAAATGCCATGTGCTGAATCACTACTACAGAGTAATGTAGAAGCTCTGGTTACAGGACAAGCACTGGTTCAACAGCTGGGTATTTGTTTCTAGATCTTGCCTGCACTATTCATATAATTAACATCTTCATTTTGTATTATCCAAGTATTCTGAGAACATAGTATCATAGCATCATAGTATCAGTTAGGGTTGGAAGGGACCACAAGGATCATCTAGTTCCAACCCCTCTGCCATGGGCAGGGACACCCTACACTAGATCACGCTGGCCAGAGCCTCATCCAGCCTGCTCTTAAACACTTCCAGGGACAGGGCCTCAACCACCTCCCTGGACAACCCATTCCAGGGCTTCACCACTCTCATGGGGAAGAACTTCCTCCTCACATCTAGCCTGAATCTCCCCACCTCCAACTTCATTCCATTCCCCCTAGTCCTATCACTACCTGAGATCCTGAGAAGTCCCTCCCCAGCCTTCTTGTAGGCCCCCTTCATATTTTTCTGAGAATTGCCCTTCCCTAGCTACTTTACTTTATAGCCCCCAAGAGGTGTAACAGTCAAAACAGAGGCAGAATTTAGAAGGTCAAGGTTGGATTACAGTTCCAGCTGCTTGCATCCCTTAGAGCAGTACCATAACCAGTTGTCCAGCTACATCCTAACAATGACATCCAGATGACATAAGTATCTTTCACAAACACACCTCTATCAAAACCAAGTTACAAAGCTAAAAATATGAGGAGAATAAAACAATTGAGGTTTTCCTTGTGAAAATCAAACAAACCCCTGCCTTGGAGTCTCATGGAGAAGTCTGTAGCACTCCTCTGGTTTTAATTTCGAAGTACATTTCTTATCAGTCCCTACTAAGTAAATCATTTGTCCATACTCTGCTCTTCTTGCTAAATGAAGGTGTGCTTTTACCTTGCAAAGGAAAGTCATTTTAGCTTTAATCTAGCTAGCCTAGGTGTCAGGAGGGGCCAAGATGCGGTTCACAAACTCTTGCATGAAATGTATACAAGCAGTGGTATGCACTCAGAGTCATGGGCGAAGCAAACATTTTTCCTAGTACTGTTACTTAAGCAGACAGTGGCCCTGTTATAGCTTTCAGAGGGTAATCTTTGTACTTTGAATCAGCAGGACTTAAGCAGCTGCTGATTGTCAAGCATATGCTTAACTGTTTTGCTTGTTGAGGGTGTAGAGTCAGGACACAGAGCTGAACTATGTCATAATAAGCTCAGAACTACTGCTGAGGAAAGCAGCTGCTCCAGGCACATTTGTCATTATGCTCCAGAATTAGCATATTGTAACAAGGCTTCAACTTTAAAATAATTCTAAAAAAAACCCTGCAAAACCCCACTAACACACATTAAAGATATTAAAGGACGATCCTGTAGGGTCTGCAAATCCCAAATTACACACAACTTAAGCCATCATTACATTTCTGCAGCAGTGTAGGCCTGGCAGTCTCACTCAGGCAGAACTCAAAAATTGGGGATTTCTTTTTCAAATCAGGTCAGAGCACTGAAAAATGGAGGCCAAATAAAGTTTATTTATAGCTGCAGAATGCTTTCTGTGGTAGTCTCTGTTATTTTTCTTGGGTAATGTGGTTGGGGGATTTTGTCCACTTCATTTTGATGTTTGAGTTTTTTAGTGGAGATTACAAAACCAACATAAATCTCTCTTCCTTCTGGGCATGGGCAAGCCCCACTATTTTAGCAAATGCATTATGGCACTTCCCTCTCCTGAAAGACTCCTGTCCTGAAGGGACAAAGCCTCAGATATGCCCTGAACCAGGCAATGAAGCAGGAGCCAGGAGTTCTGTTTGTCCAGGTGTGATAGTTTTATGTCTTCAACTTTTTTTAATTTATTAAAGACTCTTTCTCTGGAGACATTCAAAACCCTCCTGGATGTGCTCCTGTGTGACATTCCCTAGTTGATCCTGATTTAACGTGGGGGCTGGACTAGATGATCTCTGGAGGTCCGTTCCAGCATTCTGTGAAAGAGTGATTGGCCCTTGGAATGTGCTGCCTGGGGAGGTGGTGGAGTCACCATCACTGGAGGAGTTTAGGAAGAGATTGGATGGGGTGCTTGGTGCCATGGTTGAGTTGATTAGATGGTGTTGGAAGATAGGTTGGACTAAATGATCTCAAAGGTCTCTTCCAACCTGGTTAATTCTATTCTATTCTATTCTATTCTATTCTAGTCTAGTCTAGTCTAGTCTAGTCTAGTCTACTCTGTTATAGTCTACTCTGTTATAGTCTACTCTGTTTATTCTATTCTATTCTATTCTATTCTATTCTATTCTAGTCTAGTCTAGTCTAGTCTAGTCTAGTCTAGTCTAGTCTAGTCTATTCTAGTCTAGTCTAGTCTAGTCTATTTTCTATTAGTTTTACCTCTGGTTGTACACATCTTCACATCCTTAAACTCTAGTTTCATGCAACTGCTTCATAGTTTTATTATTTTTCTGACCAATTCTGACCACTAAGCTTTCCATCTCTATGTACATTCAATCAACTTAATTGCTTTTTACTGCTGACTATAGTATCTCATAACATCACTGGAAGAACACTCTTTTAAGCTAAGGGATATTCAGGAATAAATAATGAAGGCTGGAATGGTAGGATAGCATTGAAATGATCAATTGTGAATAAATAATATCAGAGAGCACAGAGCAAACAGAAACTTACTTTGATCAAAGTTATTTTGTGGAAATGTGGCAGGAGCAGTTTTATTCTGGTGGTCTTTAGAGCTCTTTAGAAGCCTCAAGGCCCAAAGATGAATATAGACATAGAATAATAGAATCATAAATCATCCAGATTGGAAAAGACCTCAGAGATGATGAAGTCCAAACTATTGCCTAATACCTAACATCTCATGACAACTAAACCATGGCTCCAAGTGTCACATCCAAGCCTTTTTCAAACAGCTCCAGGGATGGGACTCCACCACCTCCCTGGGCAGCACATTCCAATGGCCAATCAGTCTTTCTGGGAAGAATTTCTTCCTAGCATCCAGTCTGAACCTCTCCTGGCACAGCTTGAGACTGTGTCCTCTTGGTTGCCTGGGAGAAGAGACCAACCTTCACCTGTCTACAACCTCCTTTCAGGTAGTTGTAGATGGCAATAAGGTCTCCCCTGATCCTCCTCTTCTTCAGGCTGAACACCCCCAGCTCCCTCAGCCTCTCCTCACAGGACTGTGCTCCAGACCTCTCCCCAGCTTTGTTGCCCTTCTCTGGACACATTCAAGAGTCTCAATGTCCTTCTTAAATTGAGGAGCCCAGAACTGGACACAGGACTCGAGGTGTGGCCTAACTGGTGCTGAGTACAGGGGGCAGAATGACTTCCTTGCTCCTGCTGCCCACACTATTTCTGATGCAGGCCAGCATGCCATTGGCCTTCTTGGCCACCTGGGCACACTGCTGGCTAATGCTCAGGATTTTACTAGAGAAATTTGTGCTACTGGAAACTGAAGCATTATTAGCAATTTTATTGTCCCACTACATATTGACGAGAAAACTGCTAGAAATACTGGTGTCTGGATATTCTTGGTCATTATAACTAATGAAGCTTTTTATGATGACTTTAATAAAACAATGAGTGGTAATTTATCAGAGATAGGAAAGCTATAAAACAGCTTTACAGGCAGATCACAGAAGAATAAGTGGCTTGTAACTCAAATTCTTGGTATAAAATTATTTTTTTTTAATAAAAGTTAGATAAATATTTATGGTATGGCCACAAATGCCCTATCCTGCAGATTGAAGTTTACCCTGATAACATTATGTGTGTATAGCTCTTGCGAAGTCTGCTTGACTGTTCTGTTCTATTCTATTGTGTTCTGTTCTATTCCATTCCACTCCATTCCATTCCATTCCATTCCATTCCATTCCATTCCATTCCATTCCATTCCATTCCATTCCATTCCATTCCATGTCTTCAGGCTGGTGCAGTATGGATACAGAACCGGCTTGAGGGCTGCACCTCATTCTGGTGGTTGTCAATGGGTCCATGGCCAAGTGGAGGCCAGTGACAAGTGGAGTCCCTCAGGGATCAGTACTGGGAGCAGTCTTGTTGAACATCTTTGTGGGTACCATGGACAGCGGCATTGAGTGCGCCCTCAGCAGGTTTGCTGACGACAGCAAGCTGTGTGGTGCAGCAGACATGTTGTAGGGAAGGGATCCATCCAAAGGGACCTTGACACGCTGGAGAGGTGGGACCATGACAACCTCATGAGGTTCAACAAGACCAAATGCAAGGTCCTGCATCTGTGTTGGGCAATCACAAGCACCAATATAGGCTGGGCAGGGACTGGCTTAAGAGCAGCCCTGAAGAAAAGGACTAGAGGGTACTGGTGGATGGGAGCCAACAGTGTGCACTTGCAGCCTGGAAAGCCAATCAGATCCTGGGCTGCATCAAGAGAAGCATAGCCAGCAGGGCAAGGGAGGTGATTCTCCCTCTTTGCTCTGCTGAGACTCCACCTGGAGTACTGCATCCACTTCTGCAGCCCCTATTACAGGAAGGATTTGGAGGTGCTGGAACATGCCCAGACAAGGGATACGATGATGATCAGAGGGCTGGAGCACTTTTCCTATGAGGACAAACTGAGGGAGTTGGGGCTGTTCAGTCTGGAGAAGAGAAGGCTCTGAGGAGACCTAATTGTGGCCTTCCAGTATCCGAAGGGGGCTACAAGAAAGCTGGGGAGGGTCTTTTTACGGTGTCAGGTAGCAATGGGACTAGGGGGAATGGAAAAAAAAACTAGAAATGGGTAGATTCAGATTGGATGTTAAGAAGAAGTTTTTCTTACTTTGATCAAGTTAGGTGCTGAGAGACTGGCACAGGTTGCCCAGGGAGGTGATAGAAGCCTCATCCCTGAAGGTTTTGAAGGCCAGGCTGGAAGTGGCTGTAAGCAACCTGCTGTAGTGTGAGGAGTCCCTGGCCATGGCAGTGAGGTTAGAACTGGATGATCCTTGAAGTCCTTTCCAACCCTATCAATTCTATGATTCTATTATTCTATTCTATCACCTCTATTTTAGGGGCTAATGATAATTTGATATGTCATTATGGCTTAAATCATTACAGCTCAAAGTGAGCTTAGAAGGAAAAAAACCCAAACATGTGTGGATGCTCAGTAATCACATTGGTTGCACAGAAAGGCTAAAAAATGCCTGAGGCAACGACAGGACTTTCAGTATGACCTTGGCTATGCAATCAGAATAACTCTTAAAGGAAATAATTATAGGAATCGAGTCAAATGAGAAAGCCTTGACATCTGTATGAGACACATTAGTAAAACAGTATTTGATTGACCTTCCAGCTTGCTTAGATAGGAGTGACTATTTCACAGTCATATGCTACAGCTTTCATAAAGGATTCAACACCACGATGAATGAGAAGTTATTTTCACACAAGAGGAGGAATAAGAGAAGTTTTAAAAGCACAAAGACAAAAGAGGAAGACGCAGTAGGGTTTACTGAATGCAAGCAGCACCTCAGAGTGATATTGCTAATGGAGCAATCTTAAAGTAAGAGAAAAGAGGTGAAATTCAGCTGCATGAATGCATTGTCATGTACTTAACAACTAGGGAAATATCTTTCTATTAACTAGTTAGTGTCTGGGTCCAGAGAGGGAAAGAGCCTTAGTTCTTTTGAATATTCCCCTGTTATGAAATTAGAGGCACGAACATGGCCAAAATATCAACAGCTAGGCTATTTATTACACAAATAAAGTGGATGGATCAGAAGGAGAGAGAGAGAGAATAGAGAGAGAGAGAAGAGGGAGAGAGAAGAAGAAAGAAATTATATTACCACACCCCTCACCCCCAAGACAGTTTGGGTCTGTGGAAGAAGGGTGCTGCAGCTTTGGATGTAGAGGAGGGGTCATTGCTGTCCTCTGAGCAGCCTCTTCAGCTCCATGAGTTGTAGCAGTCAGAACGTAGGACATGGAGAGAAGGTTCATCTTGGTCTGCTTTTTCCAGGCTCCATGGTGATGTCTCTGTCATTTTTTTCTCTCCTGGTATTCTCTTCACTTTTCTTCAGAGCAGCATTGCCTTGGGCTTTTCCTTCCCAGAGGCACTGTCCAGGTCTTTTCCTTCTGTGTTTTGCTTCTCCTGTGTTTCCCTTCTTCCAAGCCAGTAGTTGTTCAGATCTTTTACACAGTTTTTACGTATGTATATTCCAGAGAGTATGGATGGGAGTGGCCTCTACCCATTATTTCCAGGACAGCTGCAGACTGGTGAGCAATCCTTATCTATGCACCTTCCGGAGAGTCGTTCCAGCAGCCACTGCCCAATACACATCAGCTATGGTCTGGGCACGAAGCAAAGGTGATTTTATCTTTGTTGAGTCACATCAAGAGAGAGACAAGATTCAGTCTCTCACAGCTAGCTACTAAATAGCTAGCTATTTATTCTCAGTTAATCTAATGAGTAGGAACTGGATTATATTTAATTGTCCATCG
Organism: Picus viridis; assembly: GCA_033816785.1. Taxonomy (NCBI): domain Eukaryota; kingdom Metazoa; phylum Chordata; class Aves; order Piciformes; family Picidae; genus Picus; species Picus viridis. The sequence goes on along the minus strand of CM066575.1, from coordinate 42,618,246 downwards.
AATGGCTCTATGAAAATGCTGTGAAAAGGAAGATAAAGAGCATCTAATTCTAGATGTCCCTTTAGAAAAAGTATAGTTCTACTTTAGAAGTCACTAAGGTGATCTCACCTACAACATGTCGAAGGAGACGCTCAACTTTGTCCACCGTGACGAGGTGGCCGAGTGGTTAAGGCGATGGACTGCTAATCCATTGTGCTCTGCACGCATGGGTTCGAATCCCATCCTCGTCGAAAATGTAGTCTTTAATGAAATGAAGCTGGAGGTGGGGAGATTCAGGCTGGACGTGAGGAGGAGGTTCTTCACCATGAGAGTGGTGAAGCCCTGGAATGGGTTGTCCAGGGAGGTGGTTGAGGCCCCATCCCTGGAGGTATTTAAGACCAGGCTGGATGAGGCTCTGGCCAGCCTGATCTAGTGTGGGGTGTCCCTGCCCATGGCAGGGGGGTTGGAACTAGATGATCCTTGTGGTCCCTTCCAATCCTGACTGATTCTATGTGTGATGCTTGTCACAACTGCCTTTTACAGGTTACACATGAAAAATCAATGTGGGGCACACTGATCTGCACAGACTGATGCTAGTACCTCACAAAAACCACAGGCACACCATCCATCAGAGATTCAAGGAGCAGGCTTTTAGTCTAACACAATCCCCACAGAATGATTCTCTTCTTAATTAAAATAGCACATTTTCCTACTTCATGCTTATCATTTCACCTTGCTTGCTAGTGTATGATGTTAGGCAAGAGATCAAATGGTTAAAAACTGTGAATTAAACAAGGATGAGAAATAAAAGAGAATTTCCAACAGGAAGAGCTGTGAAGGATTTTTAGCAAAATAGCAGTAGCAGGATCAAGAGGCCTAAATACTTTTAAAATAGTGCATGATAAGTTTATAAAAGGGATTATATGACACAGTTGTCTATGATGGCAGATGCTGCACCACAGTAGTTCATCATAAGAACAAAGGAAACTTGATTATGAAGAAAGTATTGCAATAATCTTATCTGCACTTCTCAGCTATCTGTCCTGTGGTTGGGAGGTGTGGAGCAATGAAGCAGTCTTCTCAGTCTAGCAGCAAGAGGAAATCATCTGTAGTCAGCTTCATTCCCTTTGTTATTATCCATAGATCCGCTGATTTGGTGATTTGTTTGGATTTTGTCTGCTTTTAAGGAAGAGGGTGACAAAAAATCTACTTGGAGAGATTTAAGAAAAATAATAGACTCTAGACTAGACTAGACTAGACTTGAATTGAATTGAATTGAATTGAATTGAATTGAATTGAATTGAATTGAATTGAATTGAATTGAATTGAATTGGATTGAATTGAATTGAATTGAATTGAATTGACCAGGTTGGAAAAGACCTTTGAGTTCATCAAGTCCAACCTATCACCCAACATCATCTAATCAACTAAACCATGGCATCAAGTGCCTCATCCAGTCTCCTCCTAAACACCTCCAGGGACGGTGACTCCACCACCTCCCTGGGCAGCCCATTCCAATGGCAAATAACTCTTTCTATGAAGAACTTCTTCCTCACCTCCAGCCTAAACCTCCCCTGGTGCAGCTTGAGACTGTGTCCTCTTGTTCTGGTGCTGGTTGCCTGGGAGAAGAGACCAACCCCTACCTGGCTGCAATCTCTCTTCAGGTAGTTGTAGACAGCAATAAGGTCTCCTCTGAGCCTCCTCTTCTCCAGGCTAAGCAAGAACTGAGGGGTCAGTATTACTGGAGCAGAAACATAAGGTTCTGCTGATGTTTGCCTGCAGGTAGGAAAAATGGGCAAAGTGTGAGAGAAATTAATATCTAAGGAATAGGAACTCTTCAGAGGTTTCACATACCCTTAGCTTCTAAACAGAATTTTCTATGACTTGAAGGAGGAATAATTTCTGTTGTCCCATGCTGTCAAAATTTTGTGTTTGAGTACTGCTACTGTTGATGTATCCCCTTTGCTCTAGTGTTTAAAAGATGCTTCTGGGCTGCAATACCAATCAGCAGTATTCTTTAGAAATGTCAATAGCTGGCATATTAGCACTTCAGATCTATATCCCTTATAAATGGGGAGCACTTGACATTCATTCTGTGCCACACAGCAATACTTAGATGGTGATACTATAAAAGAGAGTGAGGAGAGAACAGATACAAACTTTGAATTCCAGAAAGTACAGAGGGACATTGGTAGTTTCCAAAACGAATGGTAAATGATGACAGAACAAAGTTCTAGACCCCCTGAAATCTCAGAGGAGCTTTGTTACCAAATTCAAAGCACCCAGGATTCATAATTAATTAGTGCAGGTAAGCAAGCACGTGATCTAGAGCACATACTTCAAGGATATCTATTTTCCTGCAGCTTTGGTCTTTAAAGTAGAAATTAATCACAAAATATCAGGATAACATTTTTTTCTTAAATATTTACACAGTAAATTCTTTGGCTTTAAGTTGTTAATGTGTTTGTACTCAGAAAAAATAGATTCCATCTTTTCTTAGCTGCTTTAGTGTATACAGTAAACTCTATCCAGCACCAGAACAGGAGGACACAGTCTCAAGCTGCACTAGGGGATGTTTAGGGTGGAGGTGAGGAGAAAGTTCTTCCCAGAAAGAGTAATTTGCATTCGAATGTGCTGCCCAGAGAGGTGGTGGAGTCCCTGTCCCTGGAGGTGTTAAAAAAGGATTGGATGTGGCACTTGAAGCCATGGTTTAGTTGTCAGGACGTGTTAGGTATTAGGTAATAGCTTGGACTTCATGATCTCTGAGGTCTTGTTCCGGTGCTGGTTGCCTGGGAGAAGAGACCAACCCCCACCTGGCTACAACCTCCTTTCAGGGAGTTGTAAAGAGCAATAAGGCCTGAGCCTCCTCTTCTCCAGGCTAAGCAACCCCAGCTCCCTCAGCCTCTCCTCACAGGGCTGTGCTCCAGACCTCTCCCCAGCCTCGTTGGCCTTCTCAGGACACGTTCAAGAGTCTCAATGTCTTTCTTAAATTGAGGTGCCCAGAATTGGACACAGGACTCAAGGTGTGGCCTAACCACTGCTGATTACAGGGCAGAATGACTTCCCTGCTCCTGCTGGCCACACTATTCTTGATGCAGGCCAGGATGCCATTGGCCTTCTTGGCCACCTGGGCACACTGCTGTCTCATGTTCAGCTGGCTGTCAACCAGTACTATGGATTTCTTTGTAACTTACATGCTTTGCTATGCTCACCACTATGTAACTGTAGCATTGCAGCTTGTGAATAGACTTTCCATGTAAACTTTCCATCACTATCCAATCCAATTGTGTGAGCACTGTTCTTTTGCCCCTTTTGGAGCACTAGAGCAATCTGTCTGCTGGTTGAACCACGACACAACAACAGAACATTCCCCACGCACACTCTGTACATCACACCAGTAAAGCTCTTTTTTGGCAATTCCACATCTTCTCACTATATGGAAGCCACTCAGCAAGTCAACATTCCTAAAGAAATTCACATGAAAATATCAATAAACTGTGGAATTAAAAAAAATAAAGAAAAAGCCAAGAAAACTCCCTCACAGCTCTCATAAAAATTGCCCTCAGCAGTGGGATTGTGCAAGGAAATTTACAATTACAACACATCTGCTACTACTATCCCCACTGGATAAATTAGGATATGTCCACAGCACAGTCAAAGGTTTAATCTATATGGAAATAGCTAAACTGTATTTATTCTGGCTAGATTATGTATTGATCAGTTTGCCCATGTCAGTGTCCTGATAGCACCAGAAGCAGTTCTGGCAATAATACAATAATACAATACAATACAATACAATACAATACAATACAATACAATACAGCAGGTTGGAAGAGACCTTCAAGATCATCGCGTCCAACCCATCGACCAATCCAACCCACCCAACAACTAAACCATGCAGCCAAGCACCCCATCAAGTCTCCTGAACACCTCCAATGAAGGTGACTCCACCACCTCCCGGGTAGCCGATTCCAATGGGCAATCACTCTCTCTGTATAGAACTTCTTCCTAACCTCCAGTCTAAACCTCCCCTGGTGCAGCCTGAGACTGTGTCCTCTTGTTCTGGTACTGGCTGCCTGGGAGAAGAGACCAACCTCTGCCTGGCTACAACCTCCCTTCAGGTAGTTGTAGAGAGCAATAAGGTCATCTCTGAGTCTCCTCTTCTCCAGGCTAAGCAACCCCAGCTCCCTCAGCCTTTCCTCATAGGGCTTGTGTTCCAAACCCTTCACCAACTTTGTTGCCCTTCTCTGGACACGTTCCAGCAAGACAACATCCTTCCTAAACTGAGGGGCCCAGAACTGGACACAGGACTCAAGGTGTGGCCTAACCAGTGCAGTGTACAGGGGCAGAATGACCTCCCTGCTCCTGCTGGCCACACTGTTCCTGATGCAGGCCAGGATGCCATTGGCCTTCTTGGCTGCCTGGGCACACTGCAGGCTCATGTTCAGCCTACAATCAACCAGCACCCCCAGGTCCCTCTCTGCCTGGCCGCTCTCCAGCCACTCTGACCCCAGCCTGTAGCACTGCCTGGGGTTGTTGTGGCCAATGTGCAGAACCCGGCACTTGGATGTGCTAGAGCTAGCTCATCAAGCACCTCAAGGAAGAAATGCTTTCAAATAGTGCTGTGCTGCTCACAGGAGCTGTGCTTACCTCATGAATTGACTTTGCTTTCTGTCACTCAGGCTCAAGTACCTACTAAGAGGCAGATACTGCTTAAAGACTTCACATTTCCATACCATACTCCGGTCTCTCTGGCTCTGCGCAGTGTGGCTGCATGCACTCGATCTCACTGTGGTTTATTTACACGGTTTGCAGACAGTTGTTTCAATGGCTTTGTGTCCCATCATGAGCTGGCACAGAGCTATGCTCATCGGTGCCCGACCTACCTTAAGGCAATTTTCACATTCTCCTGCATAAATGAGAGACCAGACTGCAGCAACTTAAAACCCAATTATTAGATAATCTCAGCACAGTGGTCTTACACAACCATTTAAGATCAATGGTCTTAAAACAGTCTCACTGCTTAAATTAACCTTTCATGTCGACTTTTATCTTATTCTTATTTCTTCAGCAGCTTTTGTAATCAGTTTTGATTTGCCTATCTTACAGATTCTCACCTATGTGACATCCTTAGCGAGATGTTTGGATGAACTGCATTTTAATGAACCGCGCTGCAAAATCCATTTGTCATCGCTTCTGCCATTTTTTGCTCACATCTCTAATCACCTAATATAATTAAAAAGTCTAGCCCAAGAATGAAGTGCTGATTAATGTCATGGTGGCTCTGATGGTCCATAAGGAATGAAGCTGCATGATGGCAATGATTCCACATGGCTAGAGTACAGAGATCCTGCCCCTCCATATGAGACAAACAAATAGACATGGCTGCAGGCCAGGATGAAACGGGTGGGTTCTTCAATGATTTCATCAGTGCAGTGAAGAAAATAAAGTTTACTTGTTGAGTTTGGGGCAAAATCAATTCAGTAGATCACCCTCATGACTTTGACTAGAGTTCCTGTTCTCAGATGCTACCTTTGAATCCACAAGAACTATGATACTATGATACTGTGATACTGTGACTTGATGGGTCCCTTCCAACCCTTGACAGCCTGTGATCCTATGATCTGAAACAAGAACAGCTCTGGTGAGACCCCACCTGGAGTACTGCCTCCAGTTCTGGAGCCCCTATTACAGGAGGGATGTGGACATGCTGGAAGGTGTCCAGAGAAGGGCCACGAGGATGATCAGAGGGCTGGAGCACCTCTCCTATGAGGACAGACTGAAGGAGTTGGGGCTGTTCAGTCTGGAGAAGAGAAAGCTCCGAGGGGACCTCATTGTGGCCTTCCAGTATCTGAAGGGGGCTACAGGAAGGCTGGGGAGGGACTTCTCAGGATATCAGGTAGTGATAGGACTAGGGGAATGGAATGAAGCTGGAGGTGGGGAGATTCAGGCTGGACATGAGGAGGAAGTTCTTCCCCATGAGAATGGTGAAGCCCTGGAATGGGTTGTCCAGGGAGGTGGTTGGGGCCCCATCCCTGGAGGTGTTTAAGAGCAGGCTGGATGAGGCTCTGGCCAGCCTGCTCTAGTGTGGGGTGTCCCTGCCCATAGCAGGGGAGTTGGAACTAGATGATCCTTGTGGTCCCTTCCAACCCTGACTGATACTATGAAGAAGAAAGATTAATATGAGATTCACCAAATGGTCTGGGTTGGAAGGGACCTCCAAAACCATCTTGTCCAACCCCCAAGTCATCAGGGGCATCCTCAACTGGATCAGGTTGCCCAGATCCCTGATGGGCCTCACTTTGAATATCTCTGGGGACGGCACCCCAACTTCCTCCCTGAGAAACCTGTTTCAATGTTCCACTAACCCCATGGTAAAGAACTTGTTCCTAACATCCATTCTAACTCTACTCTTCTCTGATTTGAAGCCATTGCCCCTTGTTCTATCACTACAGGCCTTAGTAAACTGTCTCTCCATTCTTCTTGTAGGCCTCCTTCAGGTACTGGAAGGTCATTATTAGGTCTCCCTGGAGCCTTCTCTTCTCCAGGCTGAACAGCCCCAGCTCCCTCAGCCTGTCCTTGTAGCAGATCAGCAAAGACCCTGATCATTTTCACGGTCCTCCTCTAGACCTGCTCCACCAGGTCCATGTCTTTCCTGTGTTGAGGGCTCCAGAGCTGGATGCAGTGCTCCACATGTGGTTTCACCAGAGCAAATTGGCAGAATCACTCTGCTCAATCTGCTGGCCATGCTGCTTTTGATGCAGCCCTGAATGCAATTGGCATCCAAACTGCTCATCAGCTTGGGAATACAGCTGAGACAAAATATGTAATGCAGACTGACAGAAGGACACGAGGAGCAGCAAATATGGGAAGAGACTCATATTGTCTAAGGGAGAATACAGAAATGGTTAACAGAGTGGAAATCACTAGGTCATGAAAGTAGATCAAGAATAATTATCTGTGAAATGCTGTAAGGAATATAGTGGGCTCATGAGGCTAGAATTTCATGTCAGGGAGATTAAATTTTGAGGATTAATTCCTGCAACTGTTAGGGGAACCATGTGCCAATTTTCTCACAACATGCATCTGAGATACTGTTGATCATTCCAAAGAAGGGACAACTAAATATTGCTTCTGTTATTGAAGGAGAGGGGGCTGTTAATCAAGCTGATCAAACTTATGGAGAGACTATATTTTTAAATATTAGCTTAAGGTTAATGATTCAGGCAAATGAAATCTGCATGTTTAAAAGGGCCTAATTTACTAAATTAGCATTAAGGACAAATCATGTATTCATAATTTTTGTTTTAATGGTGTGATTAACTCTTCCAAGTGTCACTAATGTAAGTGTGCTCCTGGACCTGGGCATAGATTAGGTCCTCAGGAATATTGCATCTGTCTGGAATATTGCATCTACCTGTAGGTCCTCAGGGACATTGCACTTGTTTCAAACCACCTGCAATATTGTTGCTGGAGGACTGAGGCCAGTATCCCAAATCATCAAAACAGGCTGCCAGAGTGCTTCTTTACCATAATTCTTGCCCAAGTGCTGTTTCTCCCCATTCAGCACTCTTGAAGGGGAAGGGTTGACAAGGTCTTGTGGAATTCCTTTTGTAGCATAACATTTTTGACAAATTCCAGGTAAAAGAGTTGGGTACCACCAGTCCTAGGAGCAGTATCTGACTTGGATACTAGTCAAACTAGTTAGCTGCTAGCTAGAAATACAGACAGGCAGCGTTTCAAAATCAGATTAAGGTAATTTCTGGCGTAGGAGGTAGTGATGTGTCTTAGTATGTAGACAAGGTAAGAAGGTATTCATGTAACGCGGGTTGTCTGTCTCACTCAGACCTGGAGGTGAGAAGGGGCTTAGCAAGGATCTACAGACATCACAGGAGCACATGTATGGTGCCTGTATTCTGGGCTGAGATGAGCAGAGACTGGATCATGTTATCAAATGCATCCTAAACACTGCCCAGCAGCCAGGACTGCAAGACCTGAGGGAGAGTGGGAGGAGGGGAGGGGAGGAAGTGCTGCAGGCACCCCAGCAGAGATGCTCTGCAGGCCCAGGAGAGATTCCAGTAGGGCAGGGGTTTCCCTGGAGTCTGTGGAAAGGCCCCAAGCTGGAGCAGGGGAAAGTGTGAAGAGAAAGAAGCATCAGAGAGGAGTGAGTTTGACTGACCACAGCACCCATTCCCCTGTGCTGCTTGTAGAGGAGGAGGTAGAGGTGCTGGAAAAGGAGGAAGGAAGGTGAGCCTGTGCAAAAAAGGGCAATGGAAGGAAGGTATTTTAGCTTGGCTTTTCTTTTTCTCACCATCTGACTCTATCTGGCAATAAATCAAATTTATTTCCCCCATATTGAACCTATTTTGCCCATGACTGCAATTTTTTTATTTGTACCCACAAACTTTTCCATGTTATTCCCTGTTCATTTGAAGAGGATGACTGAGAGAGCAGCTGGATGGGTGGCTGACAGCCATCTAAGGTCAGCTCACCACACAGTTATTTAATCAGACTTGTGGCGTTATGTAAGGTGCCGGCTGATAGCAACCTTTTTACCTGGCAAGATCTGCTGTGTCCATAAAACTAGATAGATTTCACAGTATCACAGTATCACCAAGGTTGGAAGAGACCTCGAAGATCATCGAGACCAACCTGTCACCACAGACCCCATGACTAGACCATGGCACCAAGTGCCATGTCCAATCCCCTCTTGAACACCTCCAGGGACGGTGACTCCACCACCTCCCTGGGCAGCACATTCCAATGGCGAATGACTCTCAGTGAATTTGTTGATGTGCTCATCATCTCCCTTTTTCCTTCCTCTCAGATTAGTAGTCTTAACAGAGGTGTAACAAGCACAACTGAAAGCCTCCAAATGTATGTTTGACATTAAACTACTATGATGGTGTAAGGTGCAGTTGCTCCATGAAAAAGAGGCAGCTATAGGAGGCACTGCATGTGTTCTTGTGTGTGGAGTGGCAGGCTGGAGCACAGTCTTCCTTAATTAGAGGTACAGTCTACCTGTAAGGAATGGATATTTCACACAGAGTCTGTGGCTTAATATTGTTGCAATCTGCTAACTGTGACCTTGCAGAAAACTAGGCTTCCCTTGGCCAAAAATAAAACTCCACATAAATTCAAGGATCTTGAATATTTTCACCTCCCTACAAGCATGCCAGACATCTTTCAAACCATACTTTACAGAGATGAGAGCTGGGTTTGTGAAATGGTGTCATTTTAGCTGATCTAGAGGTGAAACTGTAAGCTAAGCCAAATCAAACTTAATTGACCTTAGCTTTTGTACTGCCTTTCCTGACAGGCAAGTTCTGCAGTCCAGCAACTGATTTGCTACAGAGCTGAAAGGAACTTTACTGTGTGAGTACTTAAGCACTCTATAAGGACACGGTAATAAACCTTGCAGCTGGAATTAATTGAAGATGGGCATCTGGATATGCACAGATCTCTGAAGAAGGTTTCTGATTTTATCTGTCAGGAATTACCCAGCTTGTCTCAGAGCAGAATAAGAATTTCCTCTTGGCTGGCGAATAAATACCCTATATAATGACTAATGGTCTATTTAATTGTCCAATCGAAAAGAGCATGGTTGTGACTAATGTGAAAAATAAACCAACTTTGGAAACCTCATACAGTACCTACTATACTTAAAGTAATGAAGCATGAACATAAGGAGAGACTGAGGGAGCTGGGGTTCTTTAGTTTGAACATGAGGAGACTAAAGAGTGACCTCATTTATGTTTATAAAGGTATAAAGGGTGAGTGCCAAGAGCATGGAGTCAGGCTCTGCTCAGTGATGCCCAGTGACAGGACAAGGGGCAATGGGTGGAAGTTGAGGCGTAGGAAGTTCCATGGAAACAGGAGGAAACATTTTTTCACTGTGAGGGTGGCAGAACACTGGAACAGACTGACCAAAGGGGTTGTGGAATCTCTCGCTCTGGAGATACTCAAGACACTCCTGGATGTGTTCCTGGATGTGTTCCTGGATGTGTTCCTCTAGGTGATCCTGCTCTGGCAGGGGGTTGGACTGCATGATCTTTTGAGGTCCCTTCCAGCCCCTAACATTCTGTGATTCTGCAATTCTGCATTTCTGTGAATCTGTGATGAGATCTATACTTGATCCTAACTACTCTCTGTCATTTCATGTCAAAGTTTTCTTCTCAAGAAATTGAATGTTCTTGCAGGAACATGAATGAGCTTGATGCTTTCTATACAAATCACTGGTTTAGCCCTGAATCATTAAGTTATTTGTTCGAGTCTTAAATACTATAATTTCCCAATGTGTCAGCAGTGAGGGAAATGTAGCTGCAGAATGACATATTTAATTCCAACATTAGAAAGCCTAAGGTAAATAATAATTCTTTGTTTGTTTTCCAATGGTGCATAAAATCGCTGAGTTCAGATGTGGGGTTTTTCTGTTTCCTTTGCTTGTACATCTATCTGTTAAAATCAGCCACAGCTAATGGAGAAATATATAGCATAGCTGTCAGTTCCAATCCAGCCTATTGATTGGAGTCTGTTTAATGCACAAGAGTAAGCACTTTACTGGAAGTATATGTGAGAGTGCAGAATTAGGCTTCAGGGCAAAAGAAACTGAAAGTTATTGCTGCCTGCTGTCTGTTTGGCATCGTATGAATCACAGAATCACAGAATGTTAAGGGCTGGAAGGGACCTCAAAAGATCACCCAGTCCAACGCCCCTGCCAGAGCAGGATCACCTAGAGCAGTTCACACAGGAACACCTCTAGGTGGGTTTTGAATATCTCCAGAGAGAGAGACTCCACAACCCATCCTGGGCAGCCTGTTCCAGTGTTCCATATGTAGCACTTAAGAAGCAGGGACTTGCTGAAATGAACGTTAGTTGATGCTTTTATTAGTAGCCTTATTATTAAGACTGTGCTCTTTCTGGTCCTAATTTAACACAACTTTAAAAGACACATTTAAATTCTATCTATCTAAATTCTATCTACTCTATAATTGAGTAAGATGTTAGTATTCAGTTGGCTACTCACTGCTTCTCACTTGCTAAATTCAGGAACGGGACCTGCAGTACAGGGAAGACTTACAATGCTGAAATCTATGCTGTGTGTGCTCTGCTGAGATGAGTTCTTGTGAAGACTTTTGCAATTCTTAGGGAGTCTGAACTCAGATGGAACACTTCAATTGGAAAGAACAAATAAAACAATCCAGTATCAAGATATATAGTCAGTAAAAATGAGCTATTACAGTGTTCAAAAAACATCCAACGTCATCTACAAATTCTTTATTCCCCTAAAATCTACATGGTTGTCTAAAAAAACAAATCCAACCAACCAACTAACCAGAAAAAAAGAAACCAAACCAAAACCCCCAACAACAACAACAAACCTACACAAGGAAAAAACCCACACAGGGGAAAAACCCAAACAAAACCAAAACCAAACAAACCATACACAAAAATGCCCCCAAAACCCAAACCCAACCAACCAACAAATGCAACAGAATCACAGCATTGTTGGGGTTGGAAGGGAGCTCAGCAATCATCTAGTTCCAAACCCCTGCCATGGGCAGGGAAACCTCACACTACATCAGGTTGCCCAGAGACACATCTAGCCTGGCCTTAAAAAACCTCCAGGGATGAGGCTTCTACCACCTCCCTGGGCAACCTGTCCCAGTCTTTCACCACCCTCATGGGGAAGAACTTCTTCCTAATGTCTAATCAAAGTCTCCCATCCTCTAGCTTGGATCCATTCCCCCTAGTCCTATCACTACCTGACACCCTAAAAAGTCCCTTACCACCCTTTTTGTAGGCCCCCTTCAGATACTGGAAGGCCACAACAAGGTCTCCTCGAAACCTTTTCTTCTCCAGAATGAAACGACCCCAACTCTCTCAGCTTGTCCTCATAGCAGAGCAGCTCCAGCCCTCTGATCACCCTCATGGCCCTTCTCTGGATGCCTTCCAGCACCTCCAGCTCTTTCCAGTAATAGGTGCTCCAGAACACACCAAAACACCCACAGAACCCAAACATGCCCAAACCCTCCCCAGACATTCATACAGAAGGCAAAACACACAAAACCCCCAAACCAAAACCAACACAAAACAAACCCAAGCCACACAGAACATATATCATAAATGAGCTTGCAGTACATTTTCAGACGTTGGAAAGCAAAACTGAAAACAATTTTTAACTAAACATCTTAGTGAACCTTTTCTCTTTTTTTTTCACACATTTTGAATTGTTTTAGCTCTTTTTGACTGCCTGTTATTTTTTGTAATAATCAGCAAACAGAAGAATAAAATGAAATTACTTCAGAATGGTTATTAACAAATTGTTTATTATCTCTTTTGTCAGATATGGCTTTTGGAACACAATTCCCAACATCATCTTGGTGAGGGACTGTTTAGAATGTCAGCTAGTAATAGGACTAGGGGGAATGGAGCAAAACTAGAAGTGGGTAGATTCAGATTGGATGTTAGGAAGAAGTTCTTCCCCATGAGGGTGGTGAGAGCCTGGCACAGGTTGCCCAGGGAGGTGGTGGAAGCCTCATCCCTGGAGGTTTTTAAGACCAGGCTGGATGTGGCTGTGAGCAACCTGCTCTAGTGTGAGGTGTCCCTGTCCATGGCAGGAGTTTGGAACTAAATGATCCCTGAGGTCTCTTCCAGACCTGACAATTCTGTGATTCTATGATTCTTCTGGTATTGGAATATTTAAGTGATGTGGATGCTGTCCTATCACTCCTAAGGAATGTGGTTAAAGTTCACAGCTACAACAGCTGACAGGGCCAGATCTATTGCATTCAATACTGCATATTGATACTCCTGGTGACATTAATCTGTCACTTTTCATAGGTGTGAAGCTGCCTGAAAATCACTTTCAAAAAGCAGCCAATAGAAGAGAGTTTTATTTTAAACAAAATCCCAATGTTTGCGGTGCCATCAATGTCACTGCCAACTGCAGAGAATCAATCACCTCCCTTACAAAGTGCCATATGCTGCAGCAGTTCGGGATATTTTGTTCATGGTTTAGAATAGAATAGAATAGAAATAACAGGGTTGGAAAAGACCTTGGAGATCATCAAGTCCAACCCAACACCATATAATCAACTCAACCATGACACCAAACACCCCATCCAATCTCCTCCTAAACACCTCCAGTGATGGTGACTCCACCACCTCCCTGGGCAGCACATTCCAATGCCCAATCTCTCTTGCTATGAAGAACTTCTTCCTAACATCCAGCCTAAACTTCCCCTGGCACAGCTTGAGACTGTATCTTCTTGTTCTGGTGCTAGTTGCCTGGGAGAAGAAACCATCCCTTGCCTGTCTACAGCCTCCCTTCAGGTAGTTGTAGAGAGCAAGAAGGTCTCCCCTGAGCCTCCTCTTCTCCAGGCTAAGCAACCCCAGCTCCCTCAGCCTCTCCTCATAGGGCTGTGCTCCAAACCCTTCCCCAGCTTTGTTGCTCTTCTCTGGACACATTCCAGCAATTCAACATCTTTCCTAAACTGAGGGGCCCAGAACTGGACACAGGACTCAAGGTGTAGCCTAAATAGTGCTGAGTACAGGGGTACAATGACTTCCCTGCTCCTGCTGGCCACACTGTTCCTGATACAGACCAGGATGCCATTGGCCTTCTTGGCCACCTGGGCATACTGCAGGCTCATATTCAGTCTACTATCAACCAGTACACCCAGGTCCCTTTCTGCCTGGCCACTCTCCATCCACTCTGACCCCAGCCTGTAGCACTGCATGGGGTTGCTCTGTGTTTGTAGTGACTGAAGAAAAGGCTAAATTACAGAGAACAAAGCATGGCTTTCATGAAAGGGCTCCAGTAATCCCATTCAGCTTAGGTCACACATAGGTTCTTACTTTCTGGCTTGGATTCTGTGAGCTTCTGACTTGGCTCCAGCAATCTGGGCTTTTTGTTTTGTTTTCCTATTTACCCCTGCCTGCTCTATGCTATATAGAAGCCCTAGCTCAATCAGGTGGTACATATTTGTTAATGCTTTTTGTTCCCACCTCCATCTCCTTGCATGCCTTGTCCCCATCAGATTTACAGTTTAAATGTTAACTTTTTTTTTTTTGTGTGCAAGTGCTTGCAGACTATTAGCACCCAGCCACTGCAGTCAGAGATGCAGTGCAACCATCACACAATGATTTCTTTCCTGACAGTGACAGCAAAATGCATTCTTTGGCAGTGGGAATCCTAAGTGTCATTCAGACAGCGTGGTTGCAGATTTCCCTTCAAACCATCTTTTAATGGCCACTCTTTAGGGAGCTTACATCAAAGAGATGAGGACGGGGGAGATCCCAAGCCTCATAAACAGACTTGAGCAGACAAGGGAGAATTTAGAGACTTTACTCAGCAAGTTAGAGCACATTTCTGGATTAATGGTCGCAGGAAAGGCTTCGCAGTAGGGATATCTCATATCTGTCCTATTTCCTTTTGCCAGATGTATTTCCTCAAGGCTTCCAAATGCATTACAGTTGTACAGCAAGTTTGACCAATGTATTCATCATCATTGATCAAACTGACTTTGAGGGTGTCCTTGAGGTGTTTCTGACAGTGATTTGAAACAAGTGCCACTTCCTGGCTGTCTTGTGTTTTTTATGGCTCCTAGTGAACATCAATAATATGAATTTCATTTTAATTCTTCTGTAAGGGATCTTATTTATAGAGCAATTTCTCGTGCAGTGTCTTGTCTCTATGAAATGATTGCCAACTCAGGCAGCTGTTAAAGTTTACTGCTTAGGCCTTCCTTCAAGGTACAATATGGATATTACTTTCTAAAAGTAATTTAGACTGCAAGGTGCTAAGGATGTGTTAACTCCTTGCAAACTGCCCACCCCATGCTGGAATGCTGGATGATTTTATGAACTGATCTAACTTCATTCAGCAGTTCAACAACTTTTCCGTTCTCCTCCCTCTTTGAACATGTGGCTGGCAGTTAAATCTGGTCAGATAAGCAGTGTCAAGTACTATTTAGCATTAATGCTTTTGTGACTTAAATTGTGGCCCAGGTGAACTTTATGAGGTTCAACATGAGCAAGTGAAGGGTCCTGCACCTGAGCCTGAACAATCCTCATTGTCAATGCAGTCTAAAGGAGGAGGTGAAAGAAAGCAGCCCTGCAGAAAAGGACTTGGGGGTGTTAATGGACAAGAAGCTGGACATGAGTAGGCAGTGTGAGCTTGCAGCCTAGAAGGCCAGTCACATGCTGGGCTGCATCCAAAGAAGCATTGCCAGCAGATGGAGAGAGGTGATTTTGCTGCTTTGCTCCGCCCTGGTGAGACCTCACCTGGAATACTGCATCCAGGTCTGGAGCCCTCAGGACTAGAGGAAGGACATGGACCTGATGGAGAAGGTCTGGAGGAAGGTCATAAAAATGATCAAGGGGCTGGAGTACCTCTACTAAAAGGCAGGCTGAGGGAGCTGGGGGTGCCCAGCTTGGAGAAGAGAAGATCCAGGGAGACCTAATAGAGGCCATCCAGTACCTGAATGGGGCCTACAAGAAGGGTGAAGAGAGACTATTTACAAAGGACTGCAGTGATAGTATGAGGGGCAATGGCTTCAAACTAGGGAAGAGCAGATTTAGGTTGGATATTAGGAACAAGTTCTTTTACTGTGAGGGTGGTAGAGTGCTGGAACAGGCTGCCCCGGGAGGTAGTTGAGGCCCCACCCTGGAAGATACTCAAGGTGAAGCTCAACAGGGCTCTGGGCAACCTGATCTAGGATTCCCCTGCTGACTGCAGAGGGTTGGACTAGATGACCTTCAGAGGTCCCTTCCAATTCAGAGCATCCCATGACTCTATGATTTTATGATGTTGTGTTTTCAAAAGTATGCGACGCTATGTGTGCTTGGCAATGAACAGCTGATTAACTACTTCTATTTTCAAAGCAAGAGGTGGGCACAAGCTAACCTCATGAGGTTCAACAAGACCAAGTACAAGGTCCTGCATCTGGGTTGAGGCAATCCAAGACACAAATCCAGGCTGGGCAGTGTCTGGCTGGAGAGCAGCCCTGAGGAGAGAGACTTGGGGGTGCTGGTGGATGGGAAGCTCAACATGAGCTCTCAATGTGCACTTGCCGAACGGAAAGCCAATCAGATCCTGGGCTGCATCAGGAGAAGTGTGACCAGCAGGTCAAGGGAGGTGATTTTCCCCCTCTACTCAGCTCTGGTGAGACCCCCACCTGGAGTACTGTGTCCAGTTCTGGAGCCAATATTACAAGAGGGATCTGGAGGTGCTGGAAAGTGTCCAGAGAAGGGCCACGAGGATGATCAGAGGGCTGGAGCACCTCTCCTGTGAGGACAGACTGAAGGAGTTGGAGCTGTTCAGTCTGGAGAAAAGAAGGCTCCGAGGTGACCTCATTGTGGCCTTCCAGTATCTGCAGGGGGCTACAGGAAGGCTGGGGAGGGACTTCTCAGGATATCAGGTAGTGATAGGACTAGGGGGAATGGAATGAAGCTGGAGGTGGGGAGATTCAGGCTGGACATAGAATCATAGAATCATAGAATCAGTCAGGGTTGGAAGGGACCACAAGGATCATCTAGTTCCAACCCCTGCCATGGGCAGGGACACCCTACACTAGATCACGCTGGCCAGAGCCTCGTCCAGCCTGGTCTTAAACACCTCCAGGGACTGGGCCTCAACCACCTCCCTGGACAACCCATTCCAGGGCTTCACCACTCTCATGGTAAAGAACTTCTTCCTCACATCCAGCCTGAATCTCCCCATTTCCAGCTTCATTCCATTCCCCCTAGTCCTATCACTACCTGAGATCCTGAGAAGTCCCTCCCCAGCCTTCCTGTAGGCCCCCTTCAGATACTGGAAAGCCACAATGAGGTCACCTTGGAGCCTTCTCTTCTCCAGACTGAACAGCCCCAACTCCTTCAGTCTGTCCTCATAGGAGAGGTGCTCCAGCCCTCTGATCATCCTCGTGGCCCTTCTCTGGACACGCTCCAGCACGTCCAGATCCCTCCTGTAATATTGGCTCCAGAACTGGACACAGTACTCCAGGTGGGGTCTCACCAGAGCTGAGTAGAGGGGGAGAAGCACCTCCCTTGACCTGCTGGTCACACTTCTCCTGATGCAGCCCAGGAGCTGATTGGCTTTCTGGGCTGCAAGTGCACATTGAGAGCTCATGTTGAGCTTCTCGTCCACCAGCACCCCCAAGTCTCTCTCCTCAGGGCTGCTCTCCAGCCAGTCACTGCCCAGCCTGGATTTGTGCCTGGGATTGCCTCGACCCAGATGCAGGACCCTGCACTTGCTCTTGTTGAAGCTCATGAGGTTGGCTTGTGCCCACCTCTCCAGCCTGTCCAGGTCCCTCTGGATGGCATCCCTTCCCTCCAGGGTGTCCACTGCACCACACAGCTTGGTGTCATCAGCAAACTTGCTGAGGGTGCACTCGATGCCACTGTCCATGTCACCCACAAAGATGTTGAACAAGACAGGTCCCAGGACTGATCCCTGAGGGACTCCGCTTGTCACTGGCCTCCACTGGGACATGGACCCGTTGACAGCCACTCTTTGGGTGCGGCCATCAAGCCAATTCTTTATCCATCTAGTGGTCCATCCATCAAACCCATGTGTCGCCAGCTTGGAGACCAGGAGGTGGTGTGGGACAGTGTCGAAGGCTTTGCTCAAGTCCAGGTAAACAACATCAGTTGCTCGCCCCTCATCTATTAATGCTGTCACCTGATCATAGAAGGCCACCAGGTTTGTCAGGCAGGATTTGCCCTTGGCAAAGCCATGCTGACTATTCCCAATCACCTCTTCACTATTCTTCTGAGTCATTAGTGCCCCCAGGAGGATCTGCTCCATGATCTTTCCGGGCACAGAGGTGAGACTGACTGGCCTGTAGTTCCCCGGTTCCTCCTTCTTGCCCTTTTTGAAAATGGGAATAATGTTTCCCCTTTTCCAGTCTGTGGGGACTTCCCCAGTCTGCCATGACTTCTGGAATATAATAGAGAGGGGCTTGGCAACCTCATCTGCCAGTTCTCTCAGCACCCGTGGGTGTATCCCGTCGGGTCCCATGGACTTGAACACTTTCAGGTTCTTCAGGTGATCACGAACCTGAGCTTCACTTATGATGGGCGGTTCTTCCTCCCCGTCCCTGGCATCGTCTGCCATGACACCAGGAGTGTGGCTGGAGGCCCTTGCAGTGAAGACATGAGGAGGAAGTTCTTCCCCATGAGAGTGGTGAAGCCCTGGAATGGGTTGTCCAGGGAGGTGGTTGGGGTCCCGTCCCTGGAGATGATTAAGACCAGGCTGGATGAGGCTCTGACCAGCCTGATCTAATGTGGGGTGTCTCTGCCCATGGCAGGGGGGTTGGAACTAGATGATCCTTGTGGTCCCTTCCAACCCTGACTGATAGTATGATAAAGGATGAAGAAAACCATCAAAGTAAACCAGTTTTTCAAACTTTGAAAGCAATCCAAAGAACAAGTTAGGAAGTAAGTTACAATACTTAATGTTTCAGTAAATCAAACAACCAGCCCACGCTTTCCAGATTAATCTGGTTTCATTTTTTGTGATATTTTTTTTGGAAAACATACATGTCACTGTATTGTTCATGCATAAAGTTATAGGCCATACAGTTCCTGGATCCTAATTATGGACTATTTTGCACTTAGCAAACTTCTTCTGGAACAGAAAAAGAAAAAAGAAATCAGAATTTGAAATAACATCAAAATTACTTATGCAGGCAAGAAAACTCAATTGGGGAAATCCTGCTGATGCTTGGATGTGAATATGCATCTGCCCCTGATTGCAGCATGCTTTGAGGGTTGGAGATGAGAGGAAAGGAAGGAAAGTAAAGCCTCAGAGCTTTTCTTGCCAAATGTCATATGCAAGGCAGGAATGCATTTAAGGGATGTTACCTCATGAGAAACAGGCGAATGTTCTCAGGAGCAAATGAAGAGAGTGTCATAGGCTGGGGAGCAAGCTCCAACTGTAACACATTTGCACATAAACTGTTCACAGACAATTCTAGAGGGCTGCTGGTTGCATTTCAATAGGGAAAATAGGTCTTTTATAGAAGATCTTCAAACTTCTTGCACACTGCCTTCCTAGTCTGCTTCAAAATCTTCTACCTAAACAAGTGAAGAATTATTCCCCCTCCCATTTTTCTTGTGTTCTATTTTATATCATTAGATATGCTTTGCAAAATGGTTAGCAGAGGATACAGATCCAGAGTTTTAAAGGTTCTTGAGTAGTTGCTTAAAATCTGCCTCCTATCTGTTATGGATATGTACAGATCTGTTACAGATCAGGTAAATTACTTTCATTTTAAGTCCACCATGGTATAAAGGGAGACATGTAAACAGTTTCTTGAAAATTCTGGAAAAATCACAGAATGACAGAATTGTCAGGGTTGGAAGGGACCTCGAGGATCATCCAGTTCCAACCCCCTGCCATGGCCAGGGACACCTCACAGTAGATCATCCTGGCATCCTGTCCTGTGTCAGGAACAGTGTGGCCAGCAGGAGCAGGGAGGTCATTCTGCCCCTGTAGACTGCAGTGGTTAGGCCACACCCTGAGTCCTGTGTCCAGTTCTGGGCCCCTCAGTTTAGGAAGGATGTTGAGTTGCTGGAATGTGTCCAGAGAAGGGCAACAAAGCTGGGGAGGGATTTGGAGACAAAGCCTTATGAGGAGAGGCTGAGGGAGCTGGAGTTGCTTAGCCTGGAGAAGAGGAGGCTCAGGGGAGACCTTATTGCTGTCTACAACTACCTGAAGGGAGGTTGTAGCCAGGTGGGGGTTGGTCTCTTCACAGTATCACAGTATCACAGTATAACCACGGTTGGAAGAGACCCCAAGGATCATCAAGTCCAACCTGTCCCAACAGACCTCACAACTAGACCATGGCACCAAGTGCCATGTCCAATCTCCCTTGAACACCTCCAGGGACGGCGACTCCACCACCTCCCCGGGCAGCCTATTCCAATGACGAATGACTAGCTCAGTGAAGAACTTCTTCCTCACCTCGAGTCTAAACCTCCCCTGGCACAGCTTGAGACTGTGTCCCCTTGTTCTGGTGCTGTTTGCCTGGGAGAAGAGACCAACCCCCTCCTGTCCACAACCACCCTTCAGGTAGTTGTAGAGAGCAATGAGGTCACCCCTGATCCTTCTCTTCTCCAGGCTAAACAACCCCAGCTCCCTCAGCCTCTCCTCATAGGGCTTGTGCTCAAGGCCTCCCACCAGCCTTGTTGCCCTTCTCTGGACACGTTCAAGTGTCTCGATGTCTCTTCTCCCAGGCAACCTGTGACAGAACAAGAGGACATAGTCTCAAGATGTACCAGGGGAGGTTTAGGCTGTATGTTATGAAGAAGTTCTTCATAGAAAGAGAGATTGCCCATTGGAATGTGCTACCCAGGGAGGTGGTGGAGTCACCATCCCTGGAGGTGTTTAGGAAGAGACTTGATGGGTTCCTTGGTGCCATGGGGTGCTTAGTTGATTAGATACTGTTGGGTGATAGGTTGGACTCAACGATCTCAAAGGTCTCTTCCAACCTGGTTGATTCTATTCTATTCCACGCTATGCTACGCTATGCTATGCTATGCTATGCTATGCTATGCTATGCTATGCTATCTTGCTCCGAGCCCCATCCAGCCTTGCCTTAGAAATCTCTAGGGATGGAGCTTCCACGATGTCCCCGGGCAACCTGTTCCAGTGTCTCAACACCCTTATGGTGAAGAAGTTCGTGAAAATGCCACAGGGAAACCTCTGGTTAGTTACATAAAAGTTCCATGGAACCATGAGGAAAAATGTTTTCACTGTGAGGGTGAAAGAACACGAACAGGCTGTCCCAAGGGAGTTGTGGAGTCTACCTCTCTGGAGATGTTCACGATCAGCCTGGATGCATTCCTGTGTGATCTGCTCTGGCAGGGGGGTTGGACTGGATGACCTTCCAACCCCTAATATTTTGTGATTCTGCGGGGAAAAGAAAGAAAAAGAAAAAAAAAAGGCAAAAAGAAAAAAAAAAAGGGCAAGAAAAAACAAGAAACAAATCTAAACAACCACAACAACAACCACCCCACCAGGCTGGGTAGTGACTGGCTGGAGAGCAGCCCTGAGGAGAGAGACTTGGGGGTGCTGGTGGACGAGAATCTCAATGTGAGCTCTCAATGTGCACTTGCAGTCAGAAAGCAAATCAGATCCTGGGCTGGATCTAGAGAAGTGTGACCAGCAGGTCAAGGGAGGTGATTCTCCCCCTCTACTCAGCTCTGGTGAGATCCCACCTGGAGTACTGCTTCCACTTCTGGAGCCTCTGTTACAAGTGGGATCTGGAGGTGCTGGAAGGTGTCCAGAGAAGGGCCACGAGGATGAGCAGAGGGCTGGAGCACCTCTCCTGTGAGGACAGACTGAAGGAGTTGGGGCTGTTCAGTCTGGAGAAAAGAAGGCTCCGAGGTGACCTTGTTGTGGCCTTCCAGTATCTGCAGGGGGCTACAGGAAGGCTGGGGAGGGACTTATCAGGATATCAGGTGGTGATAGGACTAGGGGGAATGGAATGAAGCTGGAGGTGGGGAGATTCAGGCTGGACATGAGGAGGAAGTTCTTCCCCATGAGAGTGGTGAAGCCCTGGAATGGGTTGTCCAGGGAGGTGGTTGAGGCCCCATCCCTGGAGGTGTTTAAGACCAGGCTGGATGAGGCTCTGACCAGCCTGATCTAGTGTGGGGTGTCTCTGCCCATGGCAGGGGGGTTGGAACTAGATGATCCTTGTGGTCCCTTCCAACCCTGACTGATACTATGGTTCTATGATTTTTTTCTTCTTCTTTTTTTCCCCTTTTTGTGTGTTTTGTTTGTTTGCTTCCAGCCTAATTAATTCAATCAACTGAATAGAGGAGTGATCTAAAGGGGTTTTAGATACATTGTATTCAGTACCTGGTACCAACAAGAGGAACTTAGGATGCACTAACATTTTAAGTGATCTATCTCTTCCTATGGAACAGGCCAGCTGCCTTTTCATTGCTTACTGCTGTTGTTCTGGGTAAAGCCAAGATTACAGATCTCTTTTTCCTTTCTTTTTTCCCCCCTATTCTAAAATAGCTTATTTTGCAGTGAGAAGCTTCTAGGTCAGCTTGCTACCACTTAGCCATTTTGTGATTTTCTTCCCTCCTGCTGCCTGAAAAATGAGATTTAAGTAGCTTCTACTCTGCATATAAACAAGTGATTTACATGAATTTACATATAATTTCTCTGTTTGTAAACATTGCATAAAAGTATAGACGTGAATCCTTTAAGATTGATTTTACATGATTTGCAGGGAAAGAACCCCCAACAAACAGGTTTAAAAGGGGCACTGATTACTGCAAGCACTCCAGGTTCAGCAGGGCAGAGCTAAGACATTATATTGGCATTTTTTGGCAGAACATAAAAATGCTGCTACAGTCATCCAACTTCTTGTTCTAGCTCAAAAAGGGACCAAGCTTTGCCACCTTCATCTTGGAAAGATCATAAAATGATAGAATTGCTAGGTCTGGAAGGGACCTCAAGGATCATCCAGTTCCAAACCTACTGCCATGGGCAGAGACACCTCACAGTAGATCAGGTTGCCCAGAGCCACATCCAGCCTGGCGTTGAAAACCTCCAGGGATGAGGCTTCCACCACTTCCCTTGGCAACCTGTTTCAGTGCCTCACCACCCTCATGGTGAAAAACTTCTTCCTAACATCCAATCTGAATCTACCCATTCCTATTTTTTTTCCATTCCCCCTAGTCCTATCACTCCCTGACACCCTAAAAAGTCCCTCCCCAGCTTTCTTGGAGGCCCACTTGAGATACTGGAAGACCACAATTGGGTCTTCTTGATGCCTTCTCTTCCCCAGACTGAATAACTCCAACTCTCTCGATCTGTCATCATAGGAGAGGTGCTCCAGCCCTCTGATCATCCTCATGGCCCTTCTCTGGACATGCTCCAGCACGTCCAGAACCTTCCTGTAATAGGGGCTCCAGAAATGGATAGAGTACTCCAGATGGGGTCTCAGCAGAGTGTAATAGAGGGGGAGAATCACCTCCCTTGACCTGCTGGCCACACTTCTCTTGATGCAGCCCAGCATATGATTGGATTTCTTGGCTGCAAGTTCACACTGCTGGCTCATGTTTAGCTTCTCATCCACCAGCATGACTCTGCACTGCATAGTACAAAATGCTGAACTGCAGCTAAAGCTATATGGAGAATAATTTTTATTCATTTATTTTTAATAAATTGACAGTTTTTAGGCTATTTTAACCTCTCAAAGGGGTTGTTTGCGACTTAGCAGTTCTGCCTTTGCATTTTCCTCACCTCACTTGTCCCGCATATTTCTCGAGAGAAGTATTCTACACACTGTGAGTATAAACCAAATATCACCTTCTAATGGAAATGTCATGCTTCTTGCAAGAAGAGAACACGGTCAGAATGAAAGCATATCTTCCTGCTATCACACCTGAACTACAGCAACATGTCCAGATTCAGACTGCATGTTAGGAGCAAGTTCTTCACCATGAGGTTGGTGGAATACTGGAGCAGGTTTCCTCGGGGAGGTGGTTGTGGCCCCATCCCTGGAGATATTCAAGGTGAGGCTGGACAGGGTTCTGGGAAGCCTGATCTAGTTGAAACTGGTCCTGCTTGTTGCAGCAGGGGTTAGACTAGGTGACCTTTGGAGGTCCCTTCCAAACCAGACCATTCTATGATTCTATGACTGATAGAATAGATAGATACCTGATTTAATAAGAACTAGGTAAAAGTAATAGAAGGAGGAATGAGAATGATGTTTGACCACCAGAACACGGAACATGACTTAAGTATCACAGAATCACCAAATCACCAAGGTTGGAAGAGACCTCAAAGATCATCAAGTACAACCTGTCACCACAGACCACATGACCTCATGAACTAAGAGGACACAATCTCAAGCTCTGCCAGGGGAAGTTTAGGCTCGAGGTGAGGAGAAAGTTCTTCACTGAGAGAGTGATTCACCATTGGAATGTGCTGCCCAGGGAGGTGGTGGAGTCACTGTACCTGGAGGTGTTCAAGAGGGGACTGGACGTGGCACTTGGTGCCATGGTTTAGTCATGAGGTCTGTGGTGACAGGTTGGACTCGATGATCTTCGAGGTCTCTTCCAACCTTGGTGATACTGTGATACTGTGATACTGCAACTAAACCATGGCACCAAGTGCCACATCCAATCCCCTCTTGAACACCACCAGGGATGGTGACTCCACCACCCCCGGGCAGCCCATTCCAATGGCTAACAACTCTCTCAGTGAGTTTCAACTTTCTCCTCACCTCAAGCCTAAACTTCCCCTGGCACAACTTGAGACTGTGTCCTCTTGTTCTGGTGCTGGTTGCCTGGGAGAAGAGACCAACCCCCACCTGGCTACAGCCACTCAGTATTTGTTCAGTGTTTGTGCAGTTGTTGTCAACCCAGGCTGTTCAATGATTCTAGGTAGAGTAACACAAGGATAAGCAACGCTAAGGCTTTCCCTTTGAAAAGGAATTGGAAAATTATGATGTCACACCTGTTCCTCTGTTTTTTTGTTGTTGCAAATGTCATGTCCATTGTGACCTCCACCAAAAGAAGGCAATCCAAGTCCACAAAAGGTATTTTTTTCTGTATGGATGGTAGCATCTTGAATGTATACATGTTTTTCCTTTAATCACTTCATAGTTGTGATCTCTTTTTGGCCGGGTTTTTGTTGATGGATGGTTGATGGCTATTGTTATCAGTGGATCCATTATCAAAAGATGGCAGTAATGAATTTGCTCTGCTTTCCCTTTAGCACCACCTCTTGGCACCACAGAAATTTTTACACATATGAGGAGGATACTGCTTACATTCTTGCTAAAGTCAGGTGTGACTCTGCTCTAAAGAGATTTCTTCAACCTCTGTCTTCCTGTCTTATATTTGCATCTGCCTTTTCCTTTAATCATCTCTAATTGGGCCTCTGGAAGAGATGCTCTGGGGTGAGGAGGAGGGAGCTGGCTGACAGGCACATAAATATTGATTTGCCTCAGCTGTAAAAGGAGGTGTGTGCTGAACAAGAATGGCAGTAGGTTCCTCCTAATTACCCTACTCTAGATTAACCCTCTTCCTCCTCTCTTTGGAGATTTGTCCCATTGGTAACCATTTCTGATACACATTACTAATCACCATGGTGCTGTGTCCTCTTTGTTGTCCTCTCATCTAGATTTTTTATGCTTATTGACTGACAGAGTAAATATTTGCTTTTTTTCCCCCTCATATCTCTATCACTGGCCACAAAAGTGCCTGTTTTAATCTCATTTTTCATAACAATTGAACAAATATTGAACAAGTATTGAATGATATTTAAGTCATGTTCTATGTTCTAGTGGTCAAACATCATTCTCATTCCTCCTTCTGTTACCTTTATCTAGTTCTTATTAAGTCAGGTATCTATCTAATCTATCAGTCATAGAATCATAGAGTGGTTTGGGCTGGAAGGGACCTCCAGAGGTCATCTAGTCCAACCCCCTCTGTAGTAACCAGGGGCAACCTCAGCTAGACCAGGCTGCCCAGAGCCCTGTCAAGCCTCACTTTGTGTTTCTCCAGGGATGGGGCCACAACCACCTCCCTGGGGCAATCTTTTCCAATCTCCCACTACCCTCATGGTGAAGAACTTGTTCCTAACACCCAAAACTTGTTCCTACCATCTACCTAACTGTATTGCAACTGAAACCCCAAAAGGTGCAAGCTGAGTTTATTTCCACTCAATAAATGCCAGAAAATAGACACCAACATAACCCTTCCCAAAACTCACTGTTATGCTGCTGTTCTTGACCACTTGTGCCTTTGCAGTTGCCCACTAACTCTCTGAAAAAGCCATAGCTTTTCTGTGGCTTGAGTTCCTGCATTGAGAAGCTGGGATCAGATATATTTTCCCAAAATATAGTAGCACGTACTTTCTTTTCTCGTTGAGTGAATGTTTTATTGATGCACAGAAAAATCTTTCCAGTGTGGAAATATGTAATATGTTGAACTTTCATTCATTTATACATTACTGAATCCTGCTTTCTAGACTAAAATGATATGCAGATGTTTCACATATTGCCTGAAATATAAATAAAGGCTTTGGCACACAAGCCCTATGAGGAGAGGCTGAGGGAGCTGGGGTTGCTTAGCCTGGAGAAGAGGAGGTTCAGGGGAGATCTTTATTGATGTCTATGACTACCTGAAGGGAGGTTATAGGCAGGTGGAGGTTGGTCTCTTCTCCCAGGCAACCAGCACCAGAACAAGAAGATACAGACCCAAGCTGCACCAGGGGAGGTTTAGAATGGATGTTAGGAAGAAGTTCTTCACAGAAAGAGTGATTGGCCATTGGAATGAGCTGCCTGGGGAGGTGGTGGAGTCACCATCACTGGAGGTGTTTAGGAGGAGACTTGATGGTGTGCTTGGTGTCATGGTTTAGTTGATTAGATGGTGTTGGATGATAGGTTGGATTCGATGATCTTGAAGGTCTCTTCCAACCTGGTTAATTCTATTCTATTCTATTCTATTCTATTCTATTCTATTCTATTCTATTCTATTCTATTCTATTCTATTCTATTCTATTCTATTCTATTCTACTCTACTCTACTACTCTACTCTACTCTACTCTACTCTACTCTACTCTACTCTACTCTACTCTACTCTACTCCACTCCACTCCACTCCACTCCACTCTACTCTACTCTACTCTATTCTTTCACTCAGAAGGAGAAAAGCTCTCACCTTTTTGATAACATTTTTGTGTAACATAAATTTAATGAAAATCTTCCTTCACTTCCTTCAGTGAACCTTTAAAATTTATCAACTGGGTTTTTTTTTCACTAGATCATACTCCTATTTTAAATTTTAGTGCTTTGGTTTGTGTTTCCCTCACTAAGTTCCTTCTGTAACAGTTAGTTTGAAGTGTTTAACATGTGCTCCACTCATTAAACAAAGCCCACAGTGCTGACCTGCCTTAACATGAAGGTACAGACCCTATTACTTGTGTATAGCTTTACCTGGCTAATCCCAATTCTGCTTAGAAAATGCTTATGACTGACCATTTTTATGGTTAGTACATGCTTTAACATGAAGCTTAGAATGTATTTCAGAGTACCTGGACTAAAGCATCTAAAGCTAGGGGAGTGAAACTTTACATGTCTTACCAACAGCCAGGGGTTAACCTAGGTAAATTCCTTCTCAACAACGGAGAATTGGCATCAGTTCAATATGATTCTTGTAAACAGTTAGCAGTGAGCACTCTCCATTTCCATTGCCTGTCTTTGCAACAGGTAGACTCTTACTGAAGTATATCCTGAATTCATAGCTCAGCAATAT
Organism: Picus viridis; assembly: GCA_033816785.1. Lineage (NCBI taxonomy): Eukaryota > Metazoa > Chordata > Aves > Piciformes > Picidae > Picus > Picus viridis. Next base: position 42,590,974 of record CM066575.1, on the reverse strand, counting down.
TTTCCCTTTCACACTGCAACTGCTGTCCTGCATGTACAAACCCATCCTTCTGTGAGCATCAGTTGTTTGATGACATCAGTGTGAGCGAAACAGTTTCATGACCACAGCTTTACCTCTTTGGGGCTTGTATAACCTGTTTGCATGTGTAGGTTGCCTTTGATATCAGGAAAAGCTCTATGCTGGGAGATTTTACAAGTTCAATTCTTTCATCTCCTTGGCTCTTTCACCAATATCCCTTCTTCTCTTTCCAGTGTGCTGAGATGCCACATCTTCCTCAATAACTCCAAGACACATACTTCTGCTCATCTCTAAGGTCTGTTGTCTGCGTTGGTTCAGTTCACTCTTACTATCTTAACTATTTTCTCTGCATTACATTTAAATCCAAGGGAGTATCTGTGGCAAGAGGACTCCTTCTTTCTCTTTTTTTGTTTTCCTTTTTATTTTTGGAAGTTTTCTATACCAAATTATTACCTAAATATATAGAAACATAAATTTGAACTCCAAATTGTACTTGAGACAGAATACAGAACTAACCAGGTTGCAAAAGACCTTTGAGATCATCAAGTCCAACCTATCACCCAACACCAGTTAATCAAATATACCATGGCACTATGTGCCTCATCCAGTCTCTTTTTAAACACTTCCAGTAATAGTCGCTCCCCCACCTACCTGGGCAGCACAATCCAATGGCCAATCTCTCTTTCTATGAAGAATCTCTTCCTAACATTTACCTAAACCTCCCCTGGCACAGCTTGAGACTGTGTCCTCTTGTTCTAGTGCTGGTTGCCTGGGAGAAGAGACCAACCCCCACTTGGCTATAACCTTCCTTCAGGTAGTTGTAGAGAGCAATAAGGTTTTCCTGGAGCCTCCTCTTCTCCAGGCTAAACATCCCCAGCTCCCTCAGCTTTTCTTCATAGGGCTGTGCCCCAAACCCCTCCCCAGCTTTGTTGACCTTCTCTGGATGCATTTGACCATTTCTGAAACTGAGGGACCCAGAACTGGACAAAGACTTTGTCTTCCTTCACAGAAAATAATCTATAAAGAGGAGGTGAGTGGATAGGTACATTTCCTCTGTATATAGAGATGATTTGCTCTGAGACAGAGAAGGCCTGACCACATTGAAGAGAAAATATATGATTCCCAAGCAGATTTTATGAAGGCCTGTGAGGAATCACTTTGGTACCACTGTCAAAGATGTCCAAAAGAGAAGTATTCGGGAACTAGCATGGCAGCAGGGAGGAGATAATTTCTTTTCATTTATTCAGGGAGAATTTACTTTCCCTACAAGAAGGAATGAACACTCGTGTCACCTGCTCCAACCACCAGCTGAGCATCTTGAAGCTTGAAATGAATAAAGAAGCTGTCAATGCCAAAGGAAGAAGCAAAGGAGAAGCAGGAAAGACTGCTTAACCTTGAAAGTTAGCCTCAGCTCTGTATTTTTTTCATTTTGTTTCACAGAATCACAGAATCTCCAAGGTAGGAAGATCACCAAGTCCAGCCCATCACCACAGACCTCATGACTAAACCATGGCACCAAGCGCCACGTCCAATCCCCTCTGAACACCTCCAGGGACGGTGACTCCACCACCTCCCTGGGCAGCACATTCCAATGGTTAAGGACTCTCTCAGTGAAGAACTTTCTCCTCACCTCAAGCCTAAACTTCCCCTGGCACAGCCTGAGACTGTGTCCTCTTGTTCCGGGGCTGGTTGCCCGGGAGAAGAGATCAGCCCCCTCCTGGCTACAACCACTAGTTTTGTATCTCTCAAATCTCCACTGAAGAGGGTGCAAATAAGGGTACAGTTTGGCCCATTTGCCAGTTCCAGTCAGTTTAAGAGATGTTCAGCATTCAGTGAAAAACTCTGAAGGCACAATTTTCACAAGCTGATCAGAGAGAAACCTTCACTTAGCCTTTCCCCTCTACCCTCCTCTAAAGTAGTTTCAGAATTACAGAGTGGATACCACAGGTTTTGATACCTCTTCTCCTAACTGTTACCAACCAATGGCAATAACAATCATGATTACATCTGCAGGTATTGAAATTCTCTAATTTTAGAAAGCTGCAAGGTAGCAATCTTCTTTAGAATTCCACTCTAAGAATATGACAAGGGGAAAAAAGAAAACTCTTGACACTCTGGGGAAAAGAAAATCTTATCTTCTGATTATTTGCTGCAGAGCTTCCAGTCCAAGGTCATTTCAAGTAGTGGAGTCAAGTGGAATGGAATGGAATGGAATGGAATGGAATGGAATGGAATGGAATGGAATGGAATGGAATGGAATGGAATAGAATAGAATTAACCAGGTTGGAAGAGACCTTCAAGATCATCATGTCCAACCCCTCATCCAACACCATCTAATCAACTAAATCATGGCACCAAGCACCCCATCAAGTCTCCTCCTAAACACCTCCAGTGATGGTGACTCCACCACCTCCATGGGCAATCACTCTCTCTATGAAGAATTTCTTCCTAACATCCACCCTAAACCTCCCCTGGTGCAGCTTGAGACAGCAGAGGTTTGGATTAAGGAACTAAGCAAGTCACATCAGAAAGGTAATATGGTACTTGCAAAGTGGAAAACTTCAGTTAGACTACAGAATTAACCAGATTGGAAAAGACCTTCCAGATCATTGAGTCCAACCTATCACCCAACACCATCTAATCAACTAAACCATGGCACCAAGTACCCCATCCAGTCTCTTCTTAAACACTTCCAGTGATGACTCCACCACCTCCTTGGGCAGCCCATTCCAATGGCCAATCTCTCTTTCTGTGAAGAATTTCTTCCTAACACCCAGCCTTCTTCCCCATGCAGGGAGTCATAAATGTCAGAGTGGTCAGATAAATTACTGGCAACATCCAGCAGGCAAATACCTAGATAAAGTAATCTGACCATAATTAACAGTGCTAGCAGAAACTTTATGTGAAAGTTATAGTCGGTGAACTGAAAAGGATGATAAGGAAGGTCAGATCTCACTGTCACAGTGTCAGCATTTGAATAATCCTTTATTAGTACCATAATGAGGGGGTTCAAAACATGACCAGCTTTCTGTAGTTTCTCTCATGCTCTTATTCTATAGTTCCTTTCACCTTTACTTCTGAAAATACGGTATTTACTGAGCAAAATAAGCACATTACACACCTAGATCTTAAAACAAACAACACAAAAAGAGAAAATATTCTGAAATGTTATAAAAATTGGTACATTCTAAATTATAACAACAGAAATCAGCCTTTGCTGCATAAGCTCTGTAGACAACTGCACAGCACCTACAGGATGGCCAAGGGATCAGGCCCAGCCAGCATGGATTCAGGAAGGGCAGGTCCTGCCTGACCAACCTGATCTCCTTCTATGATTAGGTGACTGCCTGGTGGATGTGGGGCAGGCTGTGGATGTGGTCTACCTGGACCTCAGCACGGCCTTTGACAATGTCCGCCACAGCAAACTCCTGGCCAAGCTGGCAGCCCCTGGCTTGGACAGCAGCACTACTGGTGTCCCCCAGGGATCAGTGCTGGGCCTCATCCTGTTCAATATCTTCACTGATGATCTGGATGAGGGCATTGAGTCCATCATCTGTAAATGTGCAGGTGACACCAAGCTGGGGGCAGGAGTTGATCTGTTAGAGGGTAGGAGAGCTCTGCAGAGGGACCTCGACAGGCTGGACAGATGGGCAGAGTCCAAGGGCATGAGACTGAACACGTCTAAGCGCCAGGTTCTACACATTTGCCACAGCAACCCCATGCAGCACTACAGGCTGGGGTCAGAGTGGCTGGAGAGCAGCCAGGCAGAGAGGGACCTGGGGGTAGTAGTTGATAGTAGGCTGAACATGAGCCAGCAGTGTGCCCAGGTGGCCAAGAAGGCAAATGGCATCCTGGACTGCATCAGGAACAGTGTGGCCAGCAGGAGCAGGGAGGTCATTCTCCCCCTGTACTCAGCACTGGTTACGTCACATCTTGAGTCCTGTGTCCAGTTCTGGGGCCCTCATTTTAGGAAAGATGTTGAGCTGCTGGAGTGTGTCCAGAGAAGGGCAACAAAGCTGGGGAGGGGTTTGGAACACAGCCCTGTGAGGGGAGGCTGAGGGAGCTGGGGCTGCTTAGCCTGGAGAAGAGGAGGCTCAGGGGAGACCTTATTGCTGTCTACAACTCCCTGAAAGGAGGTTGTAGCCAGGTGGGGGTTGGTCTCTTCTCCCAGGCAAACTGTGAACAAGAGGACATAGTCTCAAGCTGTGTCAGGGGAGGTTTAGGCTGTATGTTAGGAAGAAGTTCTTCATAGAAAGAGAGATTTGCCATTGGAATGGGCTGCCCAGGAAGGTGGTGGAGTCACCATCACTGGAGGTGTTTAAGAAGAGACTGGATGAGGCACTTGGTGCCATGGTTGAGTTGATTAGATGGTGTTGGATGATAGGTTGGACTTGATGATCTCGAAGGTCTTTTCCAACCTAGTTAATTCTATTCTATTCTATTCTATTCTAGTCTAGTCTAGTCTAGTCTAGTCTAGTCTAGTCTAGTCTACAAATAGAACATGAAGGCATTAATTTATTAGATTTTTTTCCTGAAGCAGTGCAATGAACATTTTTCTCTCCAGTTTGTACTCAGTATTAATTAAAATGTTTTGCATAGTTTCTTCTAGTAGTGTCATTTAGAAAATTGGACAAAAGGCACAGTGCCTGAAAGTGAATAATGTCTTTGCAACCATCAATGTGCGACAAAAGCAATATCATCTATAAATCATCATAATTAAATCAATTAACATGGAGAGATAACGTTGTGCTGAAATAGCTGCTGCTTCCTTACCAGGGAGCTTACTCTGAGTCTGAGGCAGGTTCAGCCTCCATAGCTGAACTGATGAAATCCATTTTGAAGTTGGTAGAAATACAGAATATAAAACTAAATGTGAATGCTGAGTTCTTCTTCTTTTAGGGTCAAACTATTGATGACTCACAACAGGTTAACTTTGAGCTTCAGGTCTTTTCCAACCTGGTTAATTCTGTATTCAGCAGGCTGTGTTCATGCCCACAGTGCTGAAGTTGTATATGAATTAATACAATTTTTAGTGTGAATTGCAGCTTCGTGACACAGTCTCAAGCTGCAGCAGGGGAAGTTTAGGCTCGAGGTGAGGAGAAAGTTCTTCACTGAGAGAGCTGTTAGCCATTGGAATGTGCTGCCCAGGGAGCTGGTGGAGTCACCATCCCTGGAGGTGGTCAAGAGGGGATTGGACGTGGCACTTGGTGCCATGGTTTAGTCATGAGGTCTGTGGTGACAGGTTAGAACTGATGATCTTTGAGGTCTCTTCCTACCTTGGTGATTCTGTAATTCCTCCAGAAGCAGAACCAGTGTGAAAGTGTTGCAGTTAGGCTGCACCTCAAGTACTGTTTCCAGTTCTGGGCCCCTCAGTTCAGGAAAGATGTTGACTTGCTGGAACGTGTCCAGAGAAGGGCAACAAGGTTGGTGAGGGGTTTGGAACACAAGCCCTATGAGGAAAGGCTGAGGGAGCTGGGGTTGCTTAGCCTGGAGAAGAGGAGACTCAGAGGTGACCTTATTGCTCTCTACAGCTACCTGAAGGGAGGTTGTAGACAGGCAGAGGTTGGTCTCTTCTCCCAGGCAGCCAGTACCAGAACAAGAGGACACAGTCTCAGGCTGCACCAGGGCAGGTTTAGGCTGGACATTAGGAGGAAGTTCTATACAGAGAGAGTGATTGCCTGTTGGAATCGGCTGCCCGTGGAGGTGGTGGAGTCACCTTCATTGGAGGTGTTCAGGAGGAGACTTGATGGGGTGCTTGGTGCCATGGGTTAGTTGTTGGGTGGGTTGGATTGGTTGATGGGTTGGACGCGATGATCTTGAAGGTCTCTTCCAACCTGCTGTATTGTATTGTATTGTATAAAAAAGCAAACAACCCATTTCATGGCTGTTGCATGAGCAGTTTGTTTGCCTGTCTTACCATTCCTCTGGACTTTTGAATTCAGTTATAAACTTGGCAGCATGTCAGACTGTTGGGGTTATTGACTGGACTTGGGTAGGACAGATGCATGTTCTGCACAAACCTCTATTTTATTTCTTTTTCCTTTCAAAATTGAAGCTTTTAAAACTGCAGCATCACAGGATCACAAGGTGTAGGCGTTGGAAGGGACCTCTGGAGATCTTTGGGTGCAACCCCTGCCAGAGCAGGACCATAGAATCTAGTGCAGGTTTCACAAGAACACATCCAGACAGGTCTTGAAAGCCTCCAGAGGAGATTCCACAACCTCTCTGGGGAGTCTGTTCCAGTGCTCTGTGACCCTTACAGTACAGAAGTTCTTCCTCATGTTGAGATGAGACTTCCTGTGCTGTAATTTCCATCCATTGCGCCTTGTCCTGTCACACGGCACAAGTGAGCAGAGGCTGTCCCTTCCTTCTTGACACCCAGCCCTCAGATATTTATAGGCATTTATTAAATCCCCCTCAGTCTTCTCTACTTCAGACTAAACAGCCCCAGTTCTCTCAGCCTTTCCTCATAAGGCAGTGCTCCAGTCCCTTCATCACTCTTTTAGCCCTCCGTTGGACTCTCTCGAGTAGATCCCTGTCCCTCTTGCACTGGGGAGCCCAGAACTGGATGCAATATTCTAGGTGGGGCCTCACTAGAGCATAGTAGAGGGGGAGGAGAACCTACCTGGACCTGCTGGACACATTCTTCTTAAAATGCTCATAAAGGGGAAGAATTAGAATATTGTGAACGTATGTATACATAATAAAGTGAGAGATGTGGAACAGAATAGAATAGAATAGAATAGAATAGAATAGAATAGAATAGAATAGAATAGAATAGAATAGAATAGAATAGACCAGACCAGACCAGACCAGACCAGACCAGACCAGGTTGGAAGAGATCTTTAAGATCATTAGGATCATCGCATCCAACCCATCACCCAACACCATCTAATCAACTAAACCATGCAACCAAGCACCCCATCAAGTCTCCTCCTAAACACCTCCAATGATGGCAACTCCACCACCTCCCTGGGCAGCACATTCCAATGGGCAATCACTCTCTCTATGAAGAATTTCTTCCTAATATCCAGTCTAATCTGCCCCTGTTGCAGCTTGAGACTGTGTCCTCTTGTTCTGGTGCTGGTTGCTTGGGAGAAGAGACCAGCCCCCGCCTGTCTACAACCTCCCTTCAGGTAGTTGTAGAGAGCAATGAGGTCTCCCCTGAGCCTCCTCTTCTCCAGGCTCAGCAACCCCAGCTCCCTCAGACTCTCCTCACAGGGCTGTGCTCCAAAGCCCTCACCAACTTTGTTGCCCTTCTCTGGACACCTTCCAGCAAGTCAACATCTTTCCTCAACTGAGGGTCCCAGAACTGGACACCTAACCAGTGCAGTGTACAGGGGCAGAATGACCTCCCTGCTCCTTTAATCCTGAAGCATGCATGTCTGATGTCTGAAAATAAAGAAAAAATATTGCATAATGAAATACAAATTGTTTAGCTATCTCCATCCCCAAATCAGAGTACAGAATCTACAGCCAGTCTTTAGTTTAACCTGTTCCAGAGGAAAACAAAAACTCTAGGCATAATCAAATGAATTTGTGCTTATTAGCTCTTGCAGGGAATTTGTGCACAGCAAATAACAGATAAAAGAAAGAATCCGTTTCAGGGACTTGGATGTCTTCACATCAAAAGACATTTCAGTTGTGTCTGTGTATTTTTAGAGGGTGTGCTTCTGCTCCAGATTAAAAAGGTGAAATATTTATTAGTGTGTACAAAATGATGACAAGTAGATTCTGCTCCCCTTTGCAACAAGACTTCCAAACGCTGTAATTCTTTGTGAGGGAGAATTAATCTTGCTCTATCACTTTCCCCCAGGAGCTGGGGGTTTTTTGTAATCCCTGGAAACCCAGACAGCTGAGAAACTGCAAGGCAGTGAGGGAGGCAGACAATGAGGCTTCAGGCTTGTGGGGAAACCAGCTTCTTGGAATAGCTTCCAGCAGAGCCAGCGACCCAGGACTTCAGGCAGGCTTGCTGAAAAGCAGCAGAGCTGATGCTCAGTGAAACCTGTTTTATTGGGCTGTGTTTTCCAGCAAATGGCTATTGGGAGCTATGTGGCCCCACAGAAGGTTTTCATTTTCACAAATTGGAACATGCAGGAGAACTCTTTCATATAACATACTCCTTTCCTCAGAGTTTTGATCTCTCCAGTGTCTTGACATACATACATCCAGCTAATATCTGCTAAATCCAGCAACTGAAAGTAAACTTTGAAACAACTTTGTGACTTTGGGGGAGGGGGGGAAGGGGGTAACTAAATATCATAAATTCTGGTTTTAATTCTACCCAATAAAAATCCACTGAAATAACTCAGAAATTTAGTAGTTGTGTTCCAAAATGCACAGTAGGTCAGAATTTTACCTATTGTTGTTTAAATGTGCTTGGAATCTCAAGGGAAACGAAGGCATTAAAGATTTCCTAGCATTTTAGAGACATGAATATTGATTTGAGTCATTAATGTTGTTACAGATTGTCATTAACAGTCATTGAAGCCAAAGAATATGATGACTGCTGTAATTTCAACTGTTACACAAAATCCAGCCTTGTTTCTGCTCTCATTTCCTTCTTACCGGGGAAAAACAAACAAACAAACAGCTTATGCGATGTGAAAACAAACCTCTTCTCTTGTGTTCAGGAGAGAGAGGACAGAGGCTGGGAAGAATTTGGCTTTCTCCTGGCAAGCATAGTCAAAAGAGAGGGAACAACCTGTGCTGTTGGATGCTAAGCTGTGCTGTAGGTGGGAGGGTGCTGTTCTTACCTCCCCATACCAAAGTTTTTGGATCAAAATTTGAGATGCAGATGTCTTGGACTTCTGGAGAAAAGGTCACTGAACATCCCATGTGGGGAAAAGTGTCTGGCCTGGCATTCTGCAGGACTGCTATCCTCAGATCACATTTGCAACTGGTGTCGTTGCTATAATGATCCTACGGAATTGCAGCTAAGAAGCAAAGTCCGTGTGGCCATGAATAAGAAAAGAGGTCAGCTCATGAAGCTGTTTCTTGTGTAATGTGGTCTACCAGCCCAAAATGTCACAACATTTTTATGCAGAATTATTACAAAGCAAAGTTATGTTGCTAAGATGTTTTACTGAGCTCTAGTGGCAAATGATTTCTGCTTGAAACGATTTTACCTAAGCTCTTGCTTTGCAAAGAATATTGTATGGAAAGACCAACAAGCAGAACATCAGTCTCAGAAGTATGTCAAAGGCAGATGTCTAAATTAATGTACAATTCATTATACTGCATATCTAATTTCTTACAAATGATGAAAGATTCCTTCTCCATGTAGGCATTTATCCAGACTATTAGAGCCAGTTCTAAATCATTAACCCCTCCAAGCTGCAGTTACTCATAATGTGTAATGCAGCTTCCTTCTCCATTTGCCTTTCATGGTGGGTTCATAAATGTGCATATCACTTTTTAAAAATCAGTTCCATAAACTAGAAGTCTTTGGTAGACACAAAACTTTAGTTCATAGAATCATGGAATCAACCAGGTTGGAAGAGACCTACAAGATCATCCAGCCCAGCCTATCACCCAGCCCTATCCAATCAACTAGACCATGGCACTAAGTGCCTCATCTAGGCTTTTCTTAAAGATCTCCAGGGACAGAGACTCCATCACCTCCCTGGGCGGCACATTCCAACAGTCAGTTACTCTCTCTCAGAAGAACTTCTTCCAAATAGGATACGTTAGGATAGGATAGGATAGGATAGGATAGGATAGGATAGGATAGGATAGGATAGGATAGGATAGGATAGGATAGGATAGGATAAACCAAGTTGGAAGAGATCTTTGAGATCATCAAGTCCAACCTATCATCCAACACCATCTAATCAACTAAACCATGTCACCAAGCAACTCATCAAGTCTCCTCCTAAACACCTCCAGTGATGGTGACTCCACCACCTCCCTGGGCAGCACATTCCAATGGGAAATCATTCTCTCTATGAAGAATTTCTTCCTAACTTCCAGCCTAAACCTCCCTGGCACAGCTTGAGACTTTGTCCTCTTGTTCTGGTGCTGGTTGACTGGGAGAAGAGACCAACCCCCACCTGCCTACAATCTCCCTTCAGGTAGTTACAATACATTACAATACAATACAATACAATACAATACACCAGGTTGGAAGAGACCTTCAAGATCATCGTGTCCAACCTATCAACCAATCCAACCCACCCAAACAACTAGATCATGGCACCAAGCACCCCATCAAGTCTCCTCCTGAACACCTCCAATGATGGTGACTCCACCACCTCCCTGGCCAGACCATTCCAATGGGCAATCACTCTCTCTGTACAGAACTTCTTCCTAACATCCAGTCTAAACCTGCCCTGGTGAGTTGTAGAGAGCAATAAGGTTTCCCCTGAGCCTCCTCTTCTCCAGGCTAAGCAACCCCAGCTCCCTCAGACTCTCCTCACAGGGCTGTGCTCCAAAGCCCTCCCCAGCTTTGTTGCCCTTCTCTGGACACATTCCAGCAAGTCAGCATCTTTCCTAAACTGAGGGGCCCAGAACTGGACATCCAGCCTGAACCTCCCCTGGCACAACTTGACTTCATGCATTTATATTGTGCAGAGGAGCTTCTTTCTTAGCACCACTACAATATTGTTTGTCAAAGTTTTTTGAACATAAGCTGAGCAAAATAAGAAAATTCCTGACTGCCTTTTTAAAGTCAATCAATGTCCTTTTGCAAAGCAGAGCCCAACCTGCAGGCAGCTCAGGTATTTTCCTATGTACACAACTTGCTCTATTGCAGAGAAGCTCAAACTTGCATTTTACCTGAAAGGCTGCTTTGCTTTGTGTTACTGCCACTAGCTGTGAAGCATTATGCAGTGCAGAGCTAAGATGTGATTTGGCATACTGCATATACTTTGTGCATGTGTATTGACATGTAGTTGGTATTTGTCATGTGAGCAGCCACGTTCATCTAATTCTTCTTCTTCTTTTCTCTTCTTTTCTTTTTTTGTTGTAGGAGAACTTCATTCTTTTGATTTCCCTAAGAAAAGGGATTACCTAAATCCTACATCCTCTCTGCTCCCTCAAAACTAACTAGACTGCTCTGCTGTTGCAAATGAATTTATTGATTCCATAGCCCTTTAATGAGCACCTCCTGCACCTCCCCTCATGAGAGAGGCATGACCCCATTTTGAGAAATTTGTGAGGGGAAAAGCTTTGCAAAAGCACATCCCAAAGGATAAAGCATGTTGTAACACTCTAGCTGGGAAAACCCTGCCACTGATATGCCTCAGATCGTGATAAAGAGCACATTAGAAAATGATGCTCAAGCTTGGATCCTCACTGACTTTCTTGTTTAGTTCTGTAGTCAGTTAGAAATGAAAGAAAAAAGAAAAAAAAAAGTTATTTGGAAATTCTGCTGTGATCCTAGAGACTGTCAGAGGATAGAATAGAATAGAATAGAATAGAATAGAATAGAATAGAATAGAATAGAATAGAATAGAATAGAATAGAATAGAATAGAATAGAATAGAATAGACCAGGTTGGAAGAGACCTTCAAGATCATTGCATCCAACCTATCAACCAATCCAACCCACCTAAACAACTAAACCATGGCACCAAGCACCCCATCAAGTCTCCTCCTGCACACCTCCAATGATGGTGACTCCACCACCTACCTGGGCAGCCCATTCCAATGGGAAATCACTCTCTGTGTATAGAACTTCTTCCTCACCTCCAGCCTAAACCTCCCCTGGTACAGCCTGAGACTGTGTCCTCTTGTTCTGGTACTGGCTGCCTGGGAGAAGAGACCAACCTCTGCCTGCCTACAATCTCCCTTCAGGTAGTTGTAGAGAGCAATAAGGTCTCCGCTGAGTCTCCTCTTCTCCAGGCTAAGCAACCCCAGCTCCCTCAGCCTCTCTTCATAGGGCTTGTGTTCCAAACCCCTCACCAACTTCGTTGCCCTTCTCTGGACACGTTCCATCAAGTCAACATCCTTCCTCAATAAAGCACTAGAAGTACAGCTCTAGCTGTATGTTATGACTTTTCTGAGCTGTTAGCATGCACAGTAATACTGAGATGCCAGTACAGGTCAATGCAAATATCACTTTAGGTTAATACAATAGCATATTGTGTCTCTGTAATGTATCTAGGAAAATGTATATTTCATTTTTACTGAAGTAAACAATATGAAATACAGAATACAGAATTAACCAGGCTGGAAAAGACCCTCAAGATCGAGTCCAACCTATCACCCAACACCACCTAATCAACTAAACCATGGCACCGAGTGCCTCATCCAGTCTCTTCCTAAACACTTCAAGTGATGGTGACTCCACCACCTCCCTGGGCAGCACATTCCAATGGCCAATCTCTCTTCTGTGAAGAATTTCTTCCTAACATCCGGCCTAAACCTTCCCTGGTGCAGCTTGAGACTGTGTCCTCTAGTTGACTAGATGGTGTTGGATGATATGTTGGATGTGATGATCTCCAAGTCTCTTCCAACCTGGTTAATTCCATTCCATTCCATTCCATTCCATTCCATTCCATTCCATTCCATTCCATTCCATTCCATTCCATTCCATATACACAAAATGGCATTGTAGGAACTGTTATTCAAGCAAGCCTTTTTTAATAACAACTATGATTGCCAAAGTCCTCAAGTCCAAATGCCCCTGCAACCAGAAGGCTGAACCAAGCACCACTGGGAATTGTATCTCCAGGTAAATAACATGTGCAGCTTAAATAAGCTGTAATTGGCTAATTAAGTACTTTTTAAAACATTTCAAAGGCTAATGCTGCATTATTTAATTTTTACCTACTGAATCTAAATTCTCCCTGCAGTAGCAAGTAATGTCATATCTTAATTAAACTCCGTCCCTGAACTAATAGAAATCCTTAAAAATTATGATGATAAAAACCTGTTAGCTAATTAAAAATAGCAAATATCATTAAGAAAAAAAACACCCTAAATTAATAAACTAAAAATACCCCTGTTCAATATTAACGATGGCAACTTCCTTTTGATACCTAAATGTCCTGCTCAAAATAAATAAGTTTCCACTATGCAGTTTCTTGAGCAGTATATTACAGTAATTGTCTCCACACAGATGATTGGTACATTGCCATCTTAGCTGTGGATGTGTGCAGAGGGAGGGATGAATGGTTATCATTCAAGTGCTCAATGTAGAGTCAAAGAAATGGACATTTTGTATCTGGAGAAGGATGCAAGGCTCCCTGTGCCTGAGGAAAAAGAGCAAAAATAGACAAAGTGAATCTGAGTCACTGATAAATTCACTGCTTTACAATGAGGAATTGTTTCTGTCACTTTCTGCCTTCCTCTCCTTAAATTTAGAATTGTTTTCATTCTCTGTGTTGGAGGGAGGGGTTCTCACATAACACTCATAATGCTATGTTGAACTGCTGCTTGGAGTCTTCAAAAGCAGTGTGTAGAAGTGAGAATATTAATAGTTGTCAAAGCCAAGTGTGCACGATCTAGTTCTTTCTCCTAGCTGAATCAGTTATTCTGAGCACAAAGGAGTTAAGTCTCAGCTTTTGCTGCTCACTTGTTTCAAGGAGTTAAGAGAGTATGTAGCCAGATTTGACTCAAGCCTTCTGTGCAGTAAAAGCAAAACTGAATTGCCACTACCACAAACGTGAAGGGTGCAGATTGAGTTGTCTTAATATCAGAAAGATAGAGAAACTAAAAAGAAGGAAAAGTGACTTGGGGAAAATTTTGAAGACACAGATTTGTCTTAACCTAGGAGATGCATTTGCTGCTTCTGGCTGATCCCAAATTCTCCTCCTCCTTTTAACAAAAGGGGGTTTCTGGGTTTATGCCCCCATGCTTCCTGGTTTCTGCAAGTGTTTTAAAATTAAGCCAGGCTTTTATAGGCCTCTGAGCTATACTGGTGAGCAGCACCACAGGTAGGTATCTCATCACTTGGTTCAATCTAGGGTTTGGGTTCCTAAGTGGAAAAGCTAATAACCCCCTTCCCACCTTCCAGGATGTTTCATCTCATGTAACAGGTACTATGCCAGAGCTGACCTGAAGGCTGTTCTGCGTAAGACACTTCCCCAGGCAGTCCACCTAAAATTTGTGCCTGTGTGCTTGAGATTTAATTTGAGCTACCCATTGATTGTTATATTCTGTGTGTAATTCAGAATTCCTGAGCATTTTGTATCTATTTTCTGTTCTACCTTGATTTGTCTGGCACTCAGCCCTCAGTGTCAATCTTGCATTGTTTTGGCAAACGTCAGTGTGAGATAATAAAACTTGCTCCGAGCAGGAAGTGTCTCATGCTTTTCTGTTTCTCTGTCTATTGTGTCTGTGTAGGCAGTTTTCCATGTGTTATTTTAAATATCTATAGCCCTGCATTCACCATCTGAGGATGTCAGAAATCACCAGGTCACTGAAAAATAAAATATGATAAGGAATGGTTCAGTTAAAATAAAATTCCTTTTCCACAGAGAGAGGGGGAAAAAGTGGGGAGGAGGGGAAGACATTTTTAACATATTTAAGGGATTGTGTATTAGTTTGGGTTTTAGTATGTTTAAAACTTATGGAGTGGGTCCAGGGGAGGGCCACAAAAATGGTCGGGGGGTGGAGCAATTCTGCTACAAGGTGAGGGAGCTGGGGTTAGAATAGAATAGAATAGAATAGAATAGAATAGAATAGAATAGAATAGAATAGAATAGAATAGAATAGAATAGAATAGACCAGACCAGACCAGACCAGACCAGACCAGGTTGGATCAAAACCTATCATCCAACACCACCTAGTCAACTAAACCATGGCACCAAGCACCCCATCAAGTCTCCTCCTGAACACCTCCAATGATGGCGACACCACCACCTCCCCGGGCAGCCCATTCCAATGGCAAATCACATTATGAAGAACTTCTTCCTAACATCCAGTCTAAACCTCTCCTGGCACAGTTTGAGACTTTGTCCTCTTGTTCTGGTGCTGGTTGCCTGGGAGTAGAGAGTTATTCAACCTGGAGAAGAGGAGGCTCCAGAGAAACCTAATAGCAGCCTTCTAGTACCTGAAAGAGGCCTACAAGAAGGATGGAGAGAGACTATTTACGAAGGTTTGCAGTGATAGGATCTGGGGCAATGGCTTCAAACTAGAGAAGAGCAGATTTAGATTGGAAGTTAGGAACAGGTTCTGCACCACAAGGGTGGTGGAACACTGGAACAGGTTGCCCAGGGAGGTGGTTGAGGCCCCATCTCTGGAGATATTCCAAGGTGAACCTCTACAGGGTTCTGGGCAACTTGATCTAGTTGAGGATACCCCTGCTGACTGCAGGGGGGATGGGAGTAGATGACCTTCAGAGGTCCCTCCCAACCCAGACCATTCTATGACTGCATGCTTCTATAACCTTCTACACTACTATTTCTGAATCTATGTGATAGGACTGATCAATCCAGCAAACAGTTCCTAGCATACACCAAATAAAATACAACCTAAAGTTGAAAGTGAGTTGTGTTCAGTGCACAGTGATGAGAACGAAAATGAATTTACTTGACAAAAATGCCCATAACTCCACATGCAAAAAAAAAACAACCCACAACAAACAAACAAAAAAAAAATGTGTTTTGAGCAAGAAGTAATTTTCCACAGAAGACTTATATTTTACAAGATAATAAATAATTGTAGGTGATTATATAAAGCAATAATTTTCAAACCATAAAACTCCACAGCAAAGTATCACTTTGAACTCAATAATCATAACTTTTTTTAGAGCTGGCAAGACAAATGGTTTGCACAATGATGTAAATATGACTGTTTCAGAGTAATGTCTGCACTGAATATTTTACATGGATCTTGTTTTTTTTTCACATTTAATAAAATTATTTAACACTTTTCCCTACATCACTTTGAAGAGACTTCAGCAAAATGATACTTCGTTGGAAGCCATCTACTGGAGCATAAGAGCTTATTTCATATAGTCACAGAAATGTCAGGGTTGGAATTGACCCCAAAGATCATCTAGTTCTGACCCCCTGCAGAGCTACTCATAGCAAGTAAATGCTTCTTAAAATGCATATCAGATAGTCACAGAATCATAGAGTTGTTAGGGTTGAAAGGGACCTCAAGGATCATCTAGTTCCAACCCCCAGCCACGATCAGTTTGCTCAGAGCCACATCCAGCCTGGTCTTAAAAACCTCCAGGGATGAGGCTTCCACCACCTCCCTGGGCAACTTGTTCCAGTATCTCACCACCCCCATGGTAAAGAACTTCTTTCTGAAGTCCAATCTAAATCTGCCCTCCTCTAGCTTGGATCCATTTCCCACCCCATCACTACACAGTACCCTGAAAGGTCCTTCCCCAGCTTTCTTGTAGCCCCCTTCAGATACTGGAAGGCCACAATTAGGGCTCCTTGGAGTCTTCTCTTCACCAAACTGAACAACCCCAACTCCCTCAGCCTGTCCTCATTTATTGCAATTTATAGGAATAGAGCAAGCGTCTAAGTTGTGGTAAAAACTTAATAAATGTTTTTTACCTTGGTTCCTTAATAAAATCAAGATTGTCAGAACTTTCATTCTCAATTTTTAACAGGCAGTAAATTGGAAAAAAAAAAAAAAGCAAAATTAAGTTTTTCATAAGTATGAAAACCACCTTTTTCCTGGATTAAACATGAAAAATCAACAGGTCTGGGAAGGCCTTAAGACTCCAAGGCCAAAGGCAGCCAATGAAGGTCATACATTTATGCCAGTGGAGGTGGTGGAGTCACCATCACTGGAGGTGTTTAGGAAGAGACTGGATGGGGTGCCTGGTGCCTGGTGCCTTGCTTTAGTTGATTAGATAGTGTGGGGTGATAGGTTGGACATGATGATCTCAAAGGTCTCTTCCAACCTGGTCAATACAATACAATACAATACAATACAATACAATACAATACAATACACCAGGTTCAAGACCATCGCGTCAAACACATCAACCAATCCAACCCACCTAAACAACTAGACCATGGCACCAAGCACCCCATCAAGTCTCCTCCTGAACACCTCCAATGATGGTGACTCCACCACCTCCCCAGGCAGTCCATTCCAATGGGCAATCACTCTCTCTGTGTAGAACTACTTCCTAACATCCAGTCTAAACCTCCTCTGGCGCAGCTTGAGACTGTGTCCTCTTGTTCTGGTGCTGCCTATTCTATTCTATTCTATTCTATTCTATTCTATTCTATTCTATTCTATTCTATTCTATTCTATTCTATTCTATTCTATTCTATTCTATTCAGTTTGTGGGGCCTGGTGTTCTGCCAGTGGAGTTTTGAATTCAGCTACCCCTACAAGTCATCCCTGATAATTCTGCGAAGCACCACAATTCACAACTGATGATGCCTCTTGCTCACTGCCATTCAGTCAATCAAAAATAATTTTACAATAACCATAAGAAAAGTATGAGCAATTAGTCCCCCTCAAAAAAATCAGCTGCTGGAATGTCAATATACAATAAATACCTGAACTAGTAAGTATGACAATGGTGATATAGCGTTTTTTTAGGCCAAAAAGCACCATCTTATGAGGGGCTGCTGCGTGAACCTCCCTTACTTACCTCACAGGCACTAATTTGGATGTGATAGGTAATACTTAACACGTCACTATTAATATTCACTAATCCATTGAAGTGTGAGAGAGGGAAGTGTTCTATACAAGCACTGGCTCAAATAACAGTGGTTTTGAGGGAGAAAGAATGTAGATGGGATAAATGCAGAGGGATAGGTTTTTACAGAAGACAGAATGTGAACATGACTGATGTAATGCCTCCCTGGTGGTTTGGTTCAGCCTTTAAAAGTCTGAGGTACTTGTCTAGACTCAAAAACATCACCAGCAAAGTTCATCAGGGCCATAACTGAATTCTGTCATCAAACAGCACTGATATTTGTTGTTAGGTCTAAGGGCATTTTACAGTTCCTAGCTTTAACATTTACCCAGTGAACCTCCAGCTGAACATCTATATTACTAAACTTTACCGTGTGTCCAGGTGAAACAAATAACCACATGCTCATTCCATTGGGCAGGTGAAATCCCACTGGAGCATATTTCATCTTTAAGACAAAGCTCCTTTCTGCTCCGGACGACTTTGAAGACGCATCAGTCAAGAAACTTGCCAAAACATTATTACTTTGAAAGGCTCCCTGAGCCAGCCAAGAAACTCTGTCTGTGTATTTAGAAAGAAAAGAAAAAAAAAAAAAAAAAAAAAAAAAAAAGAAAAGAAAGAAAAAAAAACCCAAACAAAGTAGAGCTCCAAAACTAAACAGTGTTATGATTGATCCACAGCTCCAGAGATTTGTGTCTATTCTCGAAAGCGAGGAAAGTTCACTTATAAACCTGTTTCGTGTGTGATGAATCATTCCTGTCCACAAAAAAAATTGTATGCTGACAATGTTTTATGTACAGGTAAGAAGTTGTCAGTTTTGCTCTTGATAGTTACAGGGGTTACTGTCATGGTATTCGAGAGGGTAGAACATGGCACACGGAGTCTTTTCACTACTACAGCTGTTATTTGTGACAGCATGGGAACAGGGTCTGGAGGACTGCTTAGAAAGATAACGTCCCAGTGAATGTTGGATATCTCCAGGAAATTATTCTATGATTCTATGGTTATTAAGGACAAAATCCATGGCTGTACTTTCACTCCCCACAGAATCACAGAAGCACAGAATCAACCAGCTTGGAAAAGACCTCAGAGATCATCAAGTCCAACCTATTACTTAATACCTAACAGCTCATGTCAACTAAACCATGGCTCCAATGCCACATCCAATCCTCTTTTGAACACCTCCAGGGACAATGACTCAGTGCTTGCCCATTGCTATTTTCATTGCTCAGTATTTATTTAACAGATTTATTGGCTTCATGCATCTTACAGAAATACAGAATCACACAAGATGTTAGAGGTTGCAAGGGACCTCCAGAGACCATTGAGTTCTACATCCCTGCCAGATTGGGACCACATAATTTACTGCAGGCTGCACAGGAACACATCCAATGGGGCTTGAAAAACTCCAGGGAAAGAGACTCCACAAGGAGACTCCCTGGGCAGCCTGTCCCAGTGCTCAATCACCCTCACTTTAAAGAAGCTTTTCCTCATGTTTCAGTGAAACCATCTACGTCCAAGTTTGATTCCGACGTTCATTGTCTTATTGCTGTGCACCATCAAAAACAGTTTGGCCCTCTCCACTTGACACCCACCCCTCACAGACATTGATCAGATCCCCTCTCAGTCTTCTCTTCTCAAGACTAAACAGCCCAGGGCTCTCAGTCTCTCTTCATAGGGGGGATGCTCACGTCCCCTAATCATCCTTGTGGCTCTCCGTACACCTCAGAGAGGTACCTCTCTTTGTAGTAATTCATCACAAGTGTCACTGGCAGTGAGACAATGTGCTGGAGACTAAAGATAAAAAGTCTTAAAGACAGTAGCAGAGATTTTTTTTTATGTTTCCAGTCCCTCTCCTTGCCCCATTTCTTTTTTTCTCTCCCTTCTTTTCATATTTCAAGAGAATGTGTACGTAGAAAAATCAGAGGTCTTTGGGAAGTGGGTTATATGGCAAAAAAAAGAACAAGAGAAAATGATAGTTTTCTTTAGGGTTAAGTTTGATGGAACCAGTAAAATAAAAAATCTAGTGGCAGTTCTTGAAATTCTTGAAAATCTTCACAGAGCAGTTAGGATTTCATGTAGCTGGGAAACAGTTGGGTGAATTCTGTTGACAAACTTGAGAGTGGTAGCTCATCGAAGGCAGAGAGGATGCTTTTAAAAGAGCAGAACATCAAGAGTTGAAGCTACAGACTTGGAGATGTACAGTTGGAAAGCTGTGACTTGGAGGGGGACCTGGGGTTATTGGTTGACAGTTGACTAAATATGAGTCAGCAGTGTGCCCTGGTGGCCAAGAAAGCCAATGGCAGCCTGGCTTGTGTTAGAAACCCAGCAGGAACAGGGAGGTGATCATCCCCCTGTACTCAGCTCTGGTGAGGCCACACCACGAGTATTGTGTTTAGTTCTGGGCCCCTGACTACAAGAAGGACATTGGGGTGCTGGAACTTGTGCAGAGAAGAGCAACGAGGCTCAGGAAGGGTCTGGAGCACATGACCTAGAAGGAGCATCTGAGGGAGCTCGGTTTATTCAGTCTGGAGAAGAGTAGGCTGAGGGGAGGAGACCTCATTGCTCTATACAACTACCTGAAGGAAGGCTGGAGCAAGAAGGGGGCAGCCTCTATCTCTTTGGTGTCAAGCAACAGGACTAGAGGAAATGGTTGCACGATACACCAGGAGAGTTCAGGCTGGATGCTAGCAAGTATTGCTTTGCTGAAAGGGTTTTCAAACATTGGAATGGTCTGCCCAGGGCAGTGGTGGCATCACCATCCCTGGAGGGGTTTAATCAGCATGTGGACACAGGTTAGTGTTGACCCTTTAGTGCTGCATACATACCTGTTTGGTGTCATCTGCAAACTTGATGATGGTGTCCTTGATCCCACTGTCTGTATCACTGATATAAGTATTAAACAGCACAGGTCCCAGTACGGACCTCTGAGGGACACCACTTGTCACTGCTCTCCATCTGGACTTCAAGCCATCGAGAAATCATGTGGCAATCTTGTGTGTCCAAACTGCTGAGCTGCCAGAGCAGTGTCACAGAGAGTATTTAGCCTCTTACTGTCACAAGGGGAATGTGAGAAAAGACAAGGTCATAGCTGAACTCTGTCTCCAAGCCAGGCAGCCCAGTGAATGTTCCCTGCATACAGGCTGCCAGGTAGACTGCATGGGGTTTTATATTCACTAGAAACATTCTCTCTGGAAAAATGAAAGCTTTTCCAGCTCTAATTGCAATATGACCCTCCACACTTCTTTGCACTGCCCTGAAATTCTGCGGCTTTGACAGGCTGAACATGCAGCCCTGTTCTGCTATCTTCTTGTAACACAGCATCCAGAATTACTAATTACCAGAGTTCAGTGATTTAGGGCTAAAAATAGAAATGATTGTGGGTACAGAATTTGCAATTTATTGGATGTAGTCTATTGATTTCACTGTCTAAATCATCTTCTTGTCCAAAGGAAAAAAACCTCTGATTTAAAATTTCTGCTCACTATCCTCCCATAATGAATTTTTTTCCCCTCTCTATAAATTGTAGCAGGGAGGAGGAGACAGAGTAGTTTGGGGCATTTATAGTTAATTGTTTATGTCCATAGGTCAGTTTTAAAAAAATTAAATAAAAAGAAACCAAGTAACACCATGCAGTGACACCAAAACAGCTGTAGTAAAAAATCAGGGAAACTGGCCATACTCATAGTTTTTCACCTCAGGAGCACAGAAGCTGCATATTTGTTGAACAACTGTAACTTAATGGGTGTAAGAATTTTAATGTACATATCAGAGAATCAACCTGGTTGGAAAAGACCTCAGAGATCATCAAGTCCAACTTATTACCTAATACCTAACACCTCATGACAACTAAACCATGGCTTCCAGTGCCACATCCAATCCTTTTTTTGGCACCTCCAGAGACAGTGATTCCATCACCACCCTGGGCAGCACATTCCAATGGCCAATTACTCTTTCTGGGAAGAACTTTCTCCTCCCCTCCAGCCTAAACTTCCCTGGCACAGCTTGAGACTATGTCCTCTTGTTCTGGTGCTGATTGCCTGGGAGAAGAGACCAACCCCCACCTGGCTACAACCTCCCTTCAGGTAGTTGTAGACAGCAATATGGTCTCCCCTGAGCCTCCTCTTCTCCAGGCTAAGCAACCCCAGCTCCCTCAGCCTCTCCTCGTAGGGCTTGTGTTCCAGACCCCTCCCCAGCTTTGCTGCCCTTCTCTGGACAAGTTCCAGCATCTCAACATCTCTCTTGAATTGAGAGGCCCAGAATAGGAAACAGTACTCAAAGCGTGGCCTAACCAGCACTGAGACCAGGGGCAGAATGACTTCCCTGCTCTTGCTGGCCACACTATTCCTGATGGGACAGCCCATTCCAGTGTCTCACCACTCTAGTAGAAAAGAATTTTATTTACACTTTATAAATATTAAGTTGCCAGTTCAGTGTCACTAGAATATTTAAGCTCTGCTATAATTAATATTGTTATGGAGAACACTGATCTAATTTGCTAACTCTTGAGGCTGGTTTCTAGCTTTCATCTAGTAGAACCCTTTGGAATGACAAACATAATAGCTGTTTTCTTTGAAAGCAGAGGCTTACAGTCCTCTCATTCCTACATTCTCTGTCAATTAAAAAGTAACATTGAATTTCTAATGGAGAAATCTTTCTTGGGGTTGCATTGCTTTACAGTCCTTTACTTTTGTTGAGAGAACTACTTAGGTATGGGAACTGTAAAGCTACCATGCCATGGTATGGTTACAGGCTAACGTCCTGCACTTTCTGCTTGAGAGAACTGAGAGATAACATTTGCCAACAGCAAAATTGCAAACACCTCAGAAACCTGAGTAAAATGAATGCAGAACCGACAGAGACTAGTATTTCAGACAGCAACAAACTGTCTTACTATAAGGGAAAACGAAATTGTACTGTCAAAGACATCAGGCAAGGAGTATCAGATGTGTTTTCTTGGCTTGGCAAGCGCTCATCAGGTGATTAAACTGTCTGAGTGAAGCGAGTTTACAGAAATGTGCAGGTAGCCTTTAGTTTTAGGCAGGGTCGCTTTGGTTCCCACAGAAAACACAATAGTCTAAAACCTCTATTTGTTTTCTGCTCTGTAACTTCTGCTCTGGATGTATGAGGTTGAATGTTCCCTTGTCACTGCTGGGCAGGTGAAAAATAATTTTGTGTGCCTCACAGGTTACAGCTGTTGAAGCCTCAGCAAAGAGCTTCATGAAAACAGAAGGTGAAATGGGTGTTGTTGATGTGACATGATGTTTTAGATCTTATGTCAAAACTGATGGAAAGGAAATACCTGCTCAGAAGATATTAAGTCTGCATTATTTTTCTCCTTTACTAAGTGTATTAGACTAGACTAGGCTAGACTTGAATTGAATTGAAATGAATGATTGAATTGAATTGAATTGAATTGAATTGAATTGAATTGAATTGAATTGAATTGAATTGAATTGAATTGAATTGAATTGAATTGAATTGACCAGGTTGGAAAAGACTTTTGAGATCATTGAGTCCAACCTATCACCCAACACCATCTAATCAACTAAACCATGGCACCAAGCACCCCATCCCGTCTCTTCCTAAACATCTCTACTGATGGTGACTCCACCACCTCCCTGGGCAGCACATTCCAATGGCTAATTACTCTTTCTGGGAAGAACTTCTTCCTAACATCCAGCCTGAGCCTGCCCTGGAACAGCTTGAGACTGTGTCCTCTTGTTCTGGTGCTAGTTGCCTGGGAGAAGAGACCAACCCCCACCTGGCTACAATCTCCCTTCAAGTAGTTGTAGAGGGGAATAAGGTCTCCCCTGAGCCTCCTCTCCTCCAGGCTAATCAACCCCAGCTCCCTCAGGCTCTCCTCATAGGGCTGTGTTCCAAACCCCTCACCATCTTTGTTGCCCTTCTCTGGACACATTCCAGCAACTCAACATCTTTCCTAAACTGAGGGGCCCAGAACTGGACACAGGACTCGAGGTGTGGCCTAACCAGTTATTTGAGTTGGTTCAAAGCTGTTAAGCTTGCAGTGTCTTCATCTTTCACAATTTTCCTAGAAGCTTCCTGACGTTATATTTTCTATCTTAAATTCCTAAGCAGTCTGATGTGGAATAATCTTAACCTTTTTTTCACTTTGCCTTTTCTTTAATTCTTAATGAAAGTTTTTAGGCCTCACGTCTACAGAGCAAAGTTTGACCTCTGTGTGCACTGAATGCCGAGAATGAGAAAGCATCAATGAAAAAGAAGGGGAAAAAAAGGCAGAAGAAGCCCCAAAATTGTATTCCTGTATCAGAATCACATGGTGTGCAAGATAACAAAACAACTTTTGAGATGACTGCCAGTAATAGCATTTGAATATTGAAGTCTGACTTCTTGCAATTTCAGTTTGAATTTATACATGTAAGGTTCAGATTGAAGAGACAAATGAGGATCTTGCATGTACCCTGCTGTCATTTTCTAATGCCCCTGTAATGGAAGTGGTCATCTTTATTCATGCCTAATGATGCTGGTTCATAAGTCTTCTGCTCAACACATTATTTCTGATTAGGCACAGGAATTGCATTTACATATTGATTGCAGGCAGTAATATCGTTGTTCCCAATATATCTGTTGTTTTTGTTGATGGTTGTATCAGCTTCTTTTTCAAGCAGGTATGTTTTATTTCCCCCCTCCCAATATTGTATTATTTACAGATTTTATGATGAGCCTCTTTTATTATCTCCTCTTTCATGTGGTCTCTTCATTGCTTTGTTATTTTACAGTGAAAATACTGCAATATATAATGAAATAATAGTAGGAAATAATAAAACATATTGCCTATAAAAGGAAGAAGGAATGACTAGAGCTTTGTAACTCTGAATGCAGCAAGGTGGCTTATGGATTTTATCAGCAGGTCTAAGATGTTGCTTCTTCTGAGAATCTGGATACTGGAATCTTTCACCTACCTATCTCCCAAGACACCTGTCTCCTGGAATGCAGAATAATGAGGCTGTCCTTTTTACTTACTTTTGGATCTGTATGGGGTGCAGGTTTAGAGGCTAGGTGCCTTTAAGAACCACAAAGTTACAGACCTCCAGGAGGTGCAGGGTGTCCAGGAAGTGAACAGGGAAGTGCATTTTATTCCTATAAGTCATAGAATCATAGAATCAATAAGGTTGGAAAAGACCTCAGAGGTCATCAAGTCCAACCTGTCACCCAACACCTCATGACTAACTAAACCATGGCTTCCAGTGCCACGTTGAACCCCCTCTTGAACACCTCCAGGGTCGGTGACTCCACCACCTCCCTGGGCAGCACATTCCAATGACCAATTATTCTTTCTGGGAAGAACTTTCTCCTCACCAGTATACCAAAAATCCAGCTGTTGACACTAAATGTGACACTTCCAGCACATATGTGGAGGTTTGTGTGAAGTTTTGGCTAAATGAGCTTGTGTGTTAAGCCCAGACTATGGATTCTGTCTATTTATTATGCTTTGCACTGTTTTAGCATAGTAATGACTAGCATTTCCATTTAAACATTACAAATCTGTCCAATCCTTTAAGAATACAGAATTAACCAGGTTAATGACACTAAGTGCCTTACCCTGTCTCTTTTTAAACACCTCCAGTGGTGGTGGCTCCACCACCTCCCTGGGCAGCACATTCCAATGGCCAATCTCTCTTGCTGGGAAGAATTTCTTCCTAACATCCAGCCTAAATCTCCCCTGGTGCAGCTTGAGACTGTGTCCTCTTGTTCTGGTGTCGGTTGCCTGGGAGAAGAGACCAACCCCCACCTGGCTACAACCTCCCTTCAGGTAGTTGTAGAGAGGAATAAGGTCTCCCCTGAGCCTCCTCTTCTCCAGGCTATGCAACCCCAGCTCCCTCAGCCTCTCCTCTTAGGGCTTATGCCCCAGAACCCTCACCAGGTTTGTTGCCCTTCTCTGGATATGTCAATTTGTGTGAGTGTGTTTCATTTACCCCTTTTGGAAGAGGTAAAAGAGCATCTGTCTCACTCTAAACTAAAACATTCCTTTCTCTGAGGCACTGGTGACAGCTATGGATACAGATAGGGTACTTAGAGGGGCACTGCCAAATTTCTGTTTGTAATCTTTGCTTTCCATGCATATTATTACAACTTCTGGCATGTTACAGCTTCTGACATGCCATGAGAAATATGTCTGCAAACTGACACTCAGATGTGTTTTATACCTGGGTTATATTCTATCATAGGTTAAAAATAAATTCATGGTTGATTTGGAATGATTATGTAAGGGGGAAACAAAACTAAACAAAACAACAAAACCAGGGATACTTATTTTTGAAAATGACAAAAGCAAGAAGCAGGAGATAGAAAAAGAAAAGAATTTAGAAGGAAACTCTTGTCATCTCTTCAGCTCACAGGGCTTGTGCTCCAAGCTGGTGAGGGGTCTGGAGCACAGCCCCATGTGGAGAGGCTGAGGGAGCTGTGGTTGCTTAGCCTGGAGAAGAGGAGGATCAAAGGAGACCTTGTTGCTCTCTACAACTACTTGAAGGGAGGCTGTAGCCAGATGGAGGTTGGTCTCTTCTCCCAGGCAACCAGCACCAGAGCAAGAGGATACAGTCTCAAACTGTGTCAGGGGAGGAGAAATTCTTCCCAGAAAGAGTAATTGGCCATTGGAATGTGCTGCTCAGGGAGGTGGTGGAGTCACCATCACTGGAGGTGTTTAAAAAAAGATTGGATGAGGCACTTAGTGCCATGGATTAGCTGATTAGATGGTGTTGGGTGACAGGGTGGGCTCAATGATCTCAAAGGTCTTTTCCAACCTGGTTAATTCTGTATTCTGTACTCTGTCTCTTAAGTCACACATCATCTTTTACAGGAATTTATGCAGCAATACTGGAGTTCCCTTAAAGCCTGGGCAAGATGTGTCATGTTAACTGCATTTGAGTGTCACATTGTATTGATACCAATGGGGCAAAAGTTCATATCCTAGAAAAAAAGGAGCAGTTCATTGCAAGGGACCTAATGATTTGTTATTAACATTACTATTACTGTTACTATTGCTATCCCAGGCTTTCCCCAAGGATCTTATTTGGCTTATGATTCCTGTCTCTCTCTTATTTTTTTTTCCTTCAGTGGTAAGGAAGGCATATCATATAAAAGGCTATTACTAGAATTTTATACTAATGGCACATCATGAATGGTAGATGTAACATTGACAGAGAAGTACCATAGCTAAAATGTTGCTTTCCATATTTCAGTATTACAGATATGGACACTCAGGTTCCTCTCCATTATGCCTTTTTACCTTTCAGCAAATCTCCTATGCTTACTTTTTAAAATCAATCAATCAATCAATAAATAAATAAATAAATAGTGGCTGATTAACTTCAATTCTCTGTAGCCAAGTAGTTTTGCTGTTCTATAGCTAGATCACTTAGTAGATATGGTACTTTCTTTGGCATGCAGTCTCAGGCTGCACTCACTAGAGACTATCATAGCCAGGCTTCTGTCTCATAAAAAGTTGTTTCCTTTTAGTGATATTCACTGAGCATGCTGGCATTGGAGAAGCATCTAAAGGAGACCTTGGGGATTGCCTTCTCTAGTATAATCCATTGTGGAATTACTTAAAAATCCAAGTTTGCACTGCATCCATCTTCATTAGCCTTTTATGTTAACAGCATTTCACAAAGCTCTGTGGAGCCACTCCTGGCCTGCCCCTATACCTTGAAGAAAAATGAGTCCATTATTCCATGTATGTTTTTCTCAGAGGTATCTGGAAAGCATAGGATAATCATGATTATTTCTTGTTTCTGTAAGGTGATCTCAGTCTGCAGTATCCAAACACAAATAAACAGAGAAAATCCTTAACTTGCACAACAAACACTACAAAAAGGGCAGGAGCTAGGAAATACTAGAAGTTGAGGAAAGATACCCATTGCTTTTGAAATGTAGAATAGAATAGAATAGAATAGAATAGAATAGAATAGAATAGAATAGAATAGAATAGAATAGAATAGAATAGAATAGACCAGACCAGGTTGGAAGAGACCTTCAAGATCATCACGTCCAACCTATCATCCAACACCACCTAATCAACTAAACCATGCAACCAAGCACCCCATCAAGTCTCCCCCTGAACACCTCCAATGATGGTGACTCCACCACCTCCCCAGGCAGCCCATTCCAATGGGCAATCACTCTCTCTGTGTAGAATTTCTTCCTAACCTCCAGCCTAAACCTCCCTGGCGCAGCTTGAGACTGCGTCCTCTGTAACTGTAGAAAGAAGCCAACATGAAGGAAGTACATCTACAGCTGAGCTTAAGAGGGGGTGTCAAAGGCATTCCAACAAAAACACATCAAGGAGTCTACTGAAATGCTATTTTTATTAAAAATAGGGTGCCAGAAGTAATCCTGAAGCCACAGAAAACATGGCTTCAATGAAGCTTAAAACTGTTCTGAAAGCAGGTATACAGCACCTGATGAACAGAATCCCCTCTGACTCAAAGAGCAGTTTGTGCCTTATTTTCAGCAGTTGCCAGTCCTAAACAACACCAGCAAATTTGCTGGAAAGTAATGACACAAGTTTTGCAGAAAGCAGTGTGGTAGATTTAAGATGCCTGCTTATTCTCTTGGTGCTTGTTCTTCCAGAGCTTTAGTCGACATCAGGTCAGACATACTGGCTATATCCATGTCAATTTAAGTGGAAATTTAAAATCTCAGCAGATCATCTTCTTGTGTTGAGGATTTCTTTGTCTTCAGCACCTGCTGGTTTTATCAGGCTGAAGGACTCCAGTGACTCTTTGTAAAAAGAACAAACCACAAAACATGTATGTAGAGAATGTTGCCATAGCTCGTGCCGTTCTTGTCTCTCCCAGTCTGCAGACACCTCAGGCTCAATATCCCTTTCATGTGGTTTTAAAAGGAGTGTCTTGCTGTTGCATTGATTTGCCTGGATAAGAAGTCATCCAGACTCTAGACTTTTGAGATTGTCATAAACTCCTCTTCAGGTGTAACTAATTCCATGTTGTTAACTAGCATGCCCCAACAACTATGCCCCAACAACTTTTGCCTTTCAAGTTTTAGAATAGTGTGCAGTATAGATACTTCAGCTAAGATTCATTTAGCTTCTAATCTCTCGTTGGAGGCACAGCCTAATCAAGCGTTGTTGAGCTGTTGTCACTTCAGTGCTTTGTGACTCAGGTTATCCACTTACAAAATGGGTAAAATGACAGTGATATGATTACATATATGTATGAGCAGGTTACTCTTGCTGTTGCTATCCATAGGGCCTCAGATAATTTAATATGATACATGAACATATTCCTATAACACTGTCCTCCTCACTGTCCCCTTTATCTTTTGCTCTTTGTGTCCCACTCAACATGCGTGTGACGGGTTAACTCCCATCCTGGAAGCAGGGGGAGGGCTTGTAAGGGCATTGCCCTCCTTCAGGGGTTTTCCCCCGGGAAACTAAATTAGTCCCCTCCCTGCCCAGCAAGGCTGTAAAAAGGAGGATACTGCAGCTATTATCTCTTTTGGACCCCTGCCTTTTGCCTGGACGAGGACTGCCACTAGTTCCCCTGCTTCTCTGCCACGTGGTCCTCCCTGCGGTACCCATGCCTTTGCAAAGGACTGGTTTTATATTTCATATTTCTTTTTTTTTCCCATCCATCCTTGTTCCTTACCCTTGTGAACCCTACCTGTTGTTGTTACATACAGTATCACAGTATCACAGTATGACTAAGGTTTGAAGAGACCTCGAAGATCATCAAGTCTTGATTCTATGATTCACCGTGCCAGTACATTCAGTTTGTGGCATACTGAACACATGCACACACACCAGTTTTGCTCATTTCCTACATGCACTGAAGGCATGCTGCAGTCCATCAATAAAACTTTTGCAAACACTCTGAATTTCCTCTTTATTTGCAATGCTCAAGCTGCTTAGTAGAGTTTTAACCAGCCAGCAGATGCCTAGATGGCAAACCAAGTCGTATGATGCTTCTCTCTGCACATAAAGTTTCCTGATTCTCAAGCCCAATTGATTTCATCACAGTCAGGTGCAAGAACAGCTGAAGTGGTTTCGTTGCAGAAGGTTTAGCTCTTGAAATGTTTTATCTGCAAATACTTTTTTTTTTTTTCTGGATATGAGATTTGTTTGTGTTAAATATAGAATTGTTGACAGCTTTATTATGTCCACGGGACAGCAAAAGAAAAGAAGAAGTACCCCAAATTCTTCACCCATCTAAACCCATGGTGAGCTGATCATCTAAAGCCACTGGGAGGAAATTACAACAACAAAACCCAACCAAACTAAGACCAAATTGATAAAGCACACTTCCCTACCTCTTTCCTCTAAGTAGGTACTTTCATGCTTTTAAGAATAAAATCAAGAATCCACTAATGGAGTCTAGAAAGTGTGCCATTCACTCAGGTAATTTTCCTGACAGGGCTTACTGCCTGCATCCTTCATCAACTAGAAACAGAAATATGTGCATTGTCCTTTATAGAAGACTTTAATCCATCAAGAACACAATTTCTGACAGGAATTAGTACTGGATAATCCTGGAAGCTTTTCCCTCTCTTGGTCAGTATCCTTTTTTTAAGATCAATAGTACATGAATTAATAGCCCCCAAAAAAAATTAATGTACAGCTTAGGGTGTTGTCTAACCTAACTCTTTAGTGTGTAAGATTTGGTTTCTTTTGGAAATAGGTAAATTACTGCTTTTATTTCCAGAATGGCAATTATAAACTAAAAAGAAAGCTTCATTGCAGCTGATTCCTAAATGAGCATGTTGTCTTTTTAGCATAAATTTTAGCATGGAAGCCAAGTCAAGTAAAAAAACAGCTGTCAAAAGTATACCTGATCATCCCTGTTCTGTAAAACACCAACAAAAAGGTGCTTTACATTGCTATACAGAATGGAAAAGCACTCAGTGTCCCCCAGCAGGCTGGCTGGCCTTAAGGGCCCAGATAGACCCCAGCCACACAAGCAGCATGTCTAGAATAAGTGAGCACATTGCATGCTCACAGCCAGAGGCTGTCATGCTGGGGTTTACAAATGTAAGAAACTAGAAAGGTCCTTAGTCCTGCAGTGTTCTGAAAATGGCAGGTACTTGTAGCCTGGTAATGAAAAAGAGGAGACAGGACCATTTAGCTCTTAAAAAATGTTTTATTTATAGGGAAACTGGAAGGCACAAGTTGATTGCCTCTCAACTTGGCTTTAAAGAGCACATCAGAGCCTACTATCTGAGATGTCTACTGAGCAGCCAGCAGCAATGGTGGCTTTTAATGAAACTGTAAAGCAATTTAAGTTAGTGGCATCTGAAAATAAGTGACATTTCCACATAAAAGTTTTCTCTAAGACAACATGCAGGAATGAATAATGGTGATAATAAATCTGCTTCAGAGGAGGAGAGGCAGAGGCAGAGGCAGTTATTTCTGGCAAAGTAAGCAGCACTTAATTTTCTTTCTGATACAAACCATCTTCTGTTCATATGTAGGGCCAACCCTCTATTCTAAGTGATAAATTATTGAAAATAATTCAGGGCATTTTTAAAGAGGAGGAGAGGCCTAGCTATGAAACCAATATTTGGGAAGAATTGGGAAGTTACTAGTATCAAAACAATTTTCTGCTTAGAATTAATTTAGAATCAGCTTATCATAAACATATGCTCCTGGGAAGCTTATGCCAGGCCTCATTTTGTTTCAATGTTTGTTCAGTCACAATCTACGTAGAAGTTGTCTGAAGGAAGTGGAGTATTAAAGCACAGAAGATTTTTTTTTCTCCATTCATTTTCAGAGCACCAAAACAGGTTATTGTTAACTTCTAGCTCTCCCACCAATACAATAATACAATACAATACAATACACCAGGTTGAAAGAGACCTTCAAGATCATCGCGTCCAACCCATCAACCAATCCAACCGACCTAAACAACGAAACCATGCAGCCAAGCACCCCATCAAGTCTCCTCCAAACTATCTTCACTGGCACGTTCCCCACCACATGGATTTATTGAGTTCTGCAAGATGGGAGCAGCTAGGTATTTTCCAAAGTGAGCAAGAGGTTAGAACTGGCTACAAGTCAAAGTGAGAGATAATAGAATACAGAATACAGAATTAACCAGGTTGGAAAAGATCATCAAGTCCAATCTATCACCATCTAATCAACTAAAAAATGCCACTAAGTGGTTTGTAATCTTTCTATTCATTAGGGAGAAAGTAACAAAAGTTTTGAGGCATATATGAAGACTGGACAACATCCATCAGGAATATGGAACCATAGTTAACCCTGCTTTGGGGAGACAGAGAAGGTCCCACCCTGTTTTTTTCCCTGATATTGGGAGAATAGCATAGCATAGCATAGCATAGCATAGCATAGCATAGCATAGCATAGCATAGCATAGCATAGCATAGCATAGACCAGGTTGGAAAAGACCTTTGAGATCATCAAGAGAGAAGGGCAAAGAGGCTGGGGAGAGGTCTTGAGCACAAGCCCTATGAGGAGGGGCTGAGGGAGCTGGAAGTGTTTAGACTGGAGAAGAGGAGGCTCAGGGGAGACCTTATTGCTGTCTACAACTACCTGAAAGGAGGCTGTCGACAGGTGGGTGTTAGTCTCTTCTCTCAGGCAGCCAGCACCAGAACAAGAGGACACAGTTGCAAGCTGCAGCAGGAGAAGTTTAGGCTGGAGGGGAAGAGAAAGTTCTTCCCAGAAAGAGTAGACGGCCATTGGAATGTGCTGCCTGGGGAGGAGGTGGAGTCACTGTCCCTGAAGGTGTTCAAAAAAGGATTTGATGTGGCACTTGAAGCCATGGTTTAGTTTGTCATGAGTGTTGGGTAATAGGTTGGACTTGATGATCTCTGAGGTTTTTTCCAACCTTATTGATTCTATGATTCTATGAATCTGGATTCAAGCTTCAAGGGCTTCCCGGAGCATTGTGGCACTTTCTCCATTATTTTCCCTCCTAAGTTTTGTGGAACTAAGTAGGTAACGCTTACATGTCCTAATCTTGTGGCTTTATAAAAGCAGAGTATCAACAGGAAAAGTTAAAGCAGGTCATAGATATGCTGTGATAATCTGTTTCAATCATCCAAGATACTGAAGCTTGCAGGAAAATAACTGCAGTATTTTAAAGCACTCTGGTAGAACAGTGTGTGCTTTCTAAATGAAGAGATGTAAAGCACAACCAGTATTTCTCCCTGGAGTGGATTTTCCAGTGCTTTCCCCAATCTTGGCTTAATGACTAATGTTAATGAGAATACCAAAGGGAAATAGCAAACTTGACAGGAAACATTCACTACATAGAACACAGAAAGCAAGATGAAAGCTTACAGGAAGCAAAATTCCAGGTTTATCACTCTTAAACAAGTAATTCAAAACTTTTGGGTGACTTTTCACCACAACAGGAGACCAAAGTACTTGCAGATTTCTTTTCCTGAGAATAATCACAGAATCACAGGGTGGAAGGGACCTCAGGGATCATCCAGTTCCAATCCCCTTGCCATGGGCAGGGACACCTCACACTAGATCACATCCAGCCTGGCCTTAAAAACCTCCAGGGATAAGGCTTCTACCACCTCCCTGGGCAACCTGTGCCAGTGTCTCACGACCCTCATGGGGAAGAACTTCCTAACATCTAATCTAAATCTGCCCTCCTCTAGCTTGCATCCATTCCCCCTAGTCCTATCACTACCTGTCACCCTAAAAAGTCCCTCCCCAGCTTTCTTGTAGCCCCCTTCAGATACTGAAAGGCCACAATAAGGTCTCTGAGCCTTTTCTTCTCCAAACTGAACAATTCCAGCTCTCTCAGCCTGTCCATAGGAGAGGAGCTCCAGCCCTCTGATCATCCTCGTGGCCCTTCTCTGGACACTTTCCAGCACATCCAGCATGGTTATGAGTTAATAGTTTCAGCTTTCTATAGCAATATGTTTTGGGGAAAATCGACCTGAAAGCTCAGTTTGTATATTCAGAGACTCAGAAGCTGCCATTGACAAGCTTCCTTTAAAACAAATAAACAAACAAACAAAACCCCACAAAAATAAAAACAAAACAAAAACAAAGAACCAAAACCCAAAGCCCAACAAACCCCAAAGTACAGCATCTATCAAAAGACAAAAGGCACAGAAATGTGAGGAAGTTCAAACGATCTAAATCTGATACAGCTATTATTAAAGGAAGAGTTTTAAAATGTGCAATAATAATAATAATAATAATAATAATAATAATAAATCATCTGAGGGAATTGCATCTTGTAAGCCTACTTCATCAGCTTTTGCTTGACTGAAGCGATGAAGCTGCATTTCTAGGAGGAACTTAATTTCATGCTAATAAGTCACATTTCTGAGTCCTTCTGTTCATAATTGAAGCCAATAGTTTAATGGCCATATGTTGGCTTACACATCAAAGCTAGTTGTTGTGTGGTGTAGTGGTGGAGCTGGGCTAAAGCAGAAAGCCGAAGCAAAAATTGATGCTAAGTAGCCAACATTTCCCTAGATAGAAGACCAAATGCCAGGGTGATGCAAATGTAATTATAATAAATGAGCCCTACTCACACACAGTTTCATTAACCAGAGAGTACAAGTCCTGTCCCTCCTCCTACTTTTGCACTTAGGGAAGTGGAGATCTTCAAGAAGAAATGATTAAAAATTGGAACAAAATTGGCCATTGGAATGTGCTGCCCAGGGAGGTGGTGGAGTCCCCTTCCCTGGAGGTGTTCAAAAAGGATTGGATGTGGCACTTCAGGCCACAGTTTCGTTGTCATGAGGTGTTAGGCATTAGGTAATAGGTTGGGCTTGATGATCTCTCAGGTCTTTTCCAACCTGCTTGATTCTATGGTTCTATGAAATGTAATGTAAATTCCTATATACAGGACCCAGACAGCCTTCTCCAACTTACTAAATCCCCTTCGTACAGGACCATGACATCCTTCTCCAACTGACTAAATCCCCATTTACTCATTCATCAGTCATATAGATGTAAGGTAACAGGAAATAACCTCCATCAGCAGCACTTCTGCTCCAGCACATGTCCTAGGTTGTGTCAGAAATACCAACACAAACGGTTGCTGTGAGTTCTTGGTCTCGCAGTTGGTACAGGGGTTACTATTATATTTAATGGTACCTCTGCCAGCTTTTGTTAATAGCAGGTATAGTCCTGTTCTCTGAGAACTGTTTGAGAGCACAGCTAAAACTTGTGGCAGTTTAGGCTGGGTGCTTCCTGGACTGCCACCTAAGTTACACCTCTAGTGTCCTGAGTGTCCAACCCAGTAAGGTGGACACAGGAAGCAGCCTATTTCATACCCATGAACCCTGTGCCCTATAAATCCATCTGCAAAGTCATTCTCTTCCTCTTTCTTCCCTCTCTGCTCCCGTGAGAGATGTTCCCTATTGGGTAAGGTTGGGGGAGTATCTCAAGGTCTCTTTGCCCTAGCTAGGCCTAATGCCAGGAGGAGAAGGAGGGGATGGGGGTGGAAAGTCTCTGACCTGGCCAGCCTGAGAATAGCCTAGCAGGGGAAGGTGGGGGGAGTGGAGGGGGCGGGGAGGGAGGGGAAGAAAGAGCCCTGGCAGGTTGAGTATACTCTCAGGTTGGGACATAGGAAATGTTGGGGACCTTTGGGTGTGCTGGAAGGGACTCTGTACTCTTTGAGCTATCTTTGTCACTACGCTTTGTAGCTTCTGTCAAACACTTACTGCTTTTCCATTTAAACTTTCCATCACTTTTGCAATCCATTTGTGTGAGTGTCATTCTTTTGCCCCTTTCAGGGGCAGTAGAGGATATGCCTGGCCCCAAACCAGGACAAAACTCTATTTCTCCTTTAGCAGGGTGTTTCAGGATAGGGTTATCAAAAGTCTGAATCATTTCTCTAATGCTGGGCTAAAATTGTTTTGGTGTGCTTTCTTCAAACTCTTCCTCACCACCTGCTGTGATGGATGGGCGAAAAGAGAAATTTGATAACCTTCTGGGCAAAGAAAAATGCTTTACTCAAGTGTTTAGAGAGTCATTTATACGAATTTAATTGTTTTGTTACAGCCTTATCCTTTTGCTCTGCTGTGTGAATGCTTCAAAATGTAATCTTATTGTCTGGAATTCCAAAATCAGTATAAAAGGAAGCAAAACAACTAAGATGTGAAAGGGAGAATTTTTCACGTTGGAAATTAGCCTGTCATCTTTCCTGTGCCTTATTAGAAGTGAATGATTGCTATGTAAAACATATTTACCATGTCTTTAGTCCATTAATATCCATTTAATAATAAATAAAAGTCACATTCAGTGCAGTTCAGTAGGACTTTTTAATCTGTTCTACCTGAGGGTTCTACAATAATGAATCACTTGGAATGATGCACAGATTATACATCCAAATGTCTTCGAGTTATTTGTGTTTTAAAATTGGCCTTATCTTCACAAAGAGACAAAAGACCCTGGTGTGCTGCCTTCTTAATCAAAATGCTTCCAGTATTAGGTGATTGGATACAGGGAGTCTCACAGTGGACCATTAGTATGTAATCTGTCCCTACAGGACATGATGACAGTTATTATTTTTACCTGTAAAGAAGATTTTAATTTCCTAAGCTGTAATACTGGAGTGCCAAGCCTCAGATTCAGGAAGCCTGCACTTACATTTCTGCTATGACAGAGATTGATGGACCTTGCACCAAGAAAAAGGCAACAATAAAAGAGAGGTTAAAAGGATCTGATCATATAGCACCATTCTCTCTTTTGATTAAGTGGATATAACGGCAGAAGAGGTTGCAGGAAGGCAATGTGCTGTGTGATGTGGTACATAGGCAGCTGGAAAGCCATGCTGCTGTGTTATTACTCGTTGTACATCTCTTTGTCTCTAGGGGCCTCACCCCACACGGTTTGCCTGTCACTGAACTGGTTCAGAAAGGGACACCCACACACTGCTTTTCTCACAAGACATGCCCCATCCTTCTGCATTACGTCTGTTCAATAGCTGAGCTTTCAATGGCATTTGAGGTGGATGAGAGCTGTTTTCCCTCTGCTTCTTCATACACATGCATGATACAATTAATCTATCTGATGAATGAAATGCCACAGTACTCCACACCCCTTTAGCAAGAGGTAGCTGCACTACCATTATGCCTGTGTCTCTACTGTCTACCTGCCCAGAAAAGAAAGCACAACATGTTCTTTATATTACAGTCCATGTGTCAACATTGCTGGCTGCAGGACCCCTGTAGCTGAGATGAGACACTGCTGTTTTCTAAGGACAGTCATATTCAGCTAGCTCTGGTGCTGAATGATTAGAGACTTTGGCATCTCAGTGCCTCTGGGTGAATTGCTTGCTCAGTTGTTGGGTGCATAACACTATTGACATCCTGACAGATGCTTCCAGTTGCCCCTTGACAAAGGCCACAGTCAGGTGCTGAAATCCTTGAGGTATGTAGTTTTGTGGCACCTTGCACATGAGTCCACACCTGCAGAATAAGGGATGACAGCTCTGTCCTGTCCCACAAGATAAACATGATGCTCCATCTTCACAGTAACGCTGACATATTTAGCCTAGGCAGTCTAGTCTCTGATGCCCACGAGGGGTGAGTGAGTTCTTTGTCTATTTTATTTATAACTCCACTAAGAAATTAAATTATTTGTGGTTTTTCTCCTTCAGAAATCACAGAAATCACAGAAACATTCAGGTTGAAAAGACCCTCAGGATCTCCAAATCCAACAGTGTCCTTTGATTTTCATGCTAAGAGAGAAGCTAAGTAGTGTAATTCAGTTAGACTTGCATGGATCCCTGATCATTTTTCATAACTGCATCATGTCTTGCTAGGAGCAATGAAAATCCTATATCTAATTTTTCCTTATATTGAAATTTCTTGATCCATATAATTATTAATGTCTCTGTACCACATCAACATTTTATTACAGCCTTCTGACACAATGGCTGAATAGAATAGAATAGAATAGAATAGAATAGAATAGAATAGAATAGAACAGAAAAATGAATTGAATTGAATCGAATCGAATCGAATCAAATCGAATCGAATCGAATCGAATCGAATCGAATCAAATTGAATTGAATTGAATTGAATTGAATTGAATTGAATTGAATTGAATTGAATTGAATTGAATTGAATTGAATTGAATTGAATTGAATTGAATTGAATTGAATTGACCAGGTTGGAAAAGACCTTGGACATCATCAAGTCCAACCTATCACCCAACACCATCTAATCAACTAAATCATGGCACCAAGTGTCTCATCCAGTCTCTTCCTAAACACCTCCAGTGATGGTGACTCCACCACCTCCCCAGGCAGCACATTCCAATGGCCAATCACTCTTGCTGGGAAGAATTTCTTCCTAACATCCAGCCTAAATCTCCCTGGTACAGCTTAAGACTGTGTCCTCTCGTTCTGGTGCTGGTTGCCTGGAAGAAGAGACCAACACCCACCCGGCTACAACCTCCCTTCAGGTAGTTATAGAGAGCAATAAGGTCTCCTCTGAGCCTCCTCCTCTCCAGGCTAAGCACCCCCAGTTCCCTCAGCCTCTCCTCACAGGGCTGTGCTCCAAACCCCTCCCCAGCTTTGTTGCCCTTCTGTGGACACATTCCAGCAACTCAACGTCTTTCTTAAACTGAGGGGCCCAGAACTGGAAACCAAGAATAACTTCACACTACATAAAGGTTCCTCAATGTTGTCCAAGGCAACTGTCCTCAAAGGGGTAGGGGGCAATTGCTTTCCTTCTATTTATTTACAGCTGTATCAGCCTTACTTTTCAATGAGCCAAACTGTGGAAGTGGCAATTTCTTTTTCAAGCTCCATGGTAGGAGACCAGTTAAAGCACAACCCTTCAGATGCTAAAAATACTGATTTTTATTTGTGAGGAATACCTGATTTGCATTACATTTAGAACTTTTCCCCATCACCCTGTAAGTGTTGAAGGGGATTAAATATGATTACATTTCTGCATACTTGGTGGTATATTTACAGTGTTACAGAGGCTCTAAAGTGGTATAGTGTGAACTCAGATGGTGAAATCCTGATTCCAGCCACTGGCAAAACTCACATGGATTTTAATGTAAGCAAATTTCACTCAATTTTTAGGGTTACAAGGGGCCATAATGGTCATTTAGTCAGAACTGCAACACAATACAAGACAGAATGCTTTCCAGTATTTCCTACATAAAGTCTGCAATTTCTGCTTGAGCTATTCCATACCTTTCAGGACCACACAATTTTAATTTAAACATCTCAGTGATGAAGAGCCAAGTATTTCCCTAGGTAAATAGTCCAAATTGTTGATTAGATTCACTGATAAAAATACTCACCTAGGCTAATATCAATCATCTAGCTTCCACCTTCAAATATTGGCTCTCGTTATGCCTCATCTGTTAAATTAAAGGGCTATTTGCAATCAGAAATCTTCTCATTGTAAGTAATTGTAGGCTGTAATCAAGTCACCTCTTATCCTTTGCTTGGCTGTATGGGG
This sequence comes from Picus viridis, assembly GCA_033816785.1. Taxonomy (NCBI): domain Eukaryota; kingdom Metazoa; phylum Chordata; class Aves; order Piciformes; family Picidae; genus Picus; species Picus viridis. The sequence goes on along the minus strand of CM066575.1, from coordinate 42,551,974 downwards.
AACTCTGCAAGCCACCCTTTTCAAGCCTCAGGTTATTCAATGTGGATTTTATTTTTTAAAGTGAAGCTTTCTGTTTGTAGCTTTTCTAAGATATAGGGACCAAAAAAAAAACCCACCCCACAATAATTTAAAAAGTACTATTCCAAAAGATCAGTGTCAGGATATGGGGGGAGGGGAGAGGGTAAAGACAAGTATAGCAATTTTTCTATCAATGCAGCTCTCTCTAAATTTAATCTATTTTATATTAATCTACCAGCCAGAAATTAAAGCCAAGGTGGCTGTTCAGAGATAGGAGCAAACAATAGCAGAAACATGACATGCGGAGGAAGCATCTGAAAACTGCTTGAGATGAGTGTCTATACCTATGGCATAGGGAGCTGCAAGCAGTCCCGGTCTGTCCCATGTTGTTTCTGCCACTTCTTCCTACCAGGGGAGTCCTTCCCTGCCCCGATAGAATGGAATGGAATGGAATGGAATGGAATGGAATGGAATGGAATGGAATGGAATGGAATGGAATGGAATGGAATGGAATAGAATAGAATAGAATAGAATAGAATAGAATAGAATAGAATAGAATAGAATAGAATAGACCACGTTGGAAGAGACCTTTGAGACCATCAAGTCCAACCTGTCATCCAACACCACCTAATCAACTAAACCATGCAACCAAGCACCCCGTCAAGTCTCCTCCTAAACTCCTCCAATGATGGTGACTCCACCACCTCCCCAGGCAGCCCATTCCAATGGGCAATCACTCTCTCTGTGAAGAATTTCGTCCTAACCTCCAGTCTGAACCTCTCCTGGCGCAGCTTGAGACTGTGTCTTCTTGTTCTGGTGCTGGTTGCCTGGGAGACCAAGCCCCACGTGTCTGCAACCTCCCTTCAGGTAGTTGTAGACAGCAATTAGGTCTCCTCTTCTTCAGGCTAAGCAACCCCAGCTCCCTCAGCCTCTTTTCATAGGGCTTGTGTTCCAAACCCCTCCTCCAACGTGAGACAGTACTCCATGAATTTCTCCAACTAGTCTGGGTCCCAGGGACATTTTACAACAGCTTCTAGTGATAGGATGAGAGGGAAGGGCTGGAAGCTTGAGGAGGGCGGATTTAGGCAAGGTATTAGGAAGAAATTATTTACAGTAAGGGTTGCCCAGGGAGGTTGTGGATGGCCCCTCCCCACTTCCACATTCAAGGCCAGGCTGGATGAGGCCTTGAGCAACGTGGGCTATTGGAAGCTGTCTCTACCCATGGCAGGGGGTTGGAATGGGATGATTTTTAAGATCTCTTCCAACCTAAACCATTCTCTGAATCTATGAATTAAACTCCTATATTTATCTGACAGCTTTCTGAATAGGTCATAACAAAACTCTATATTTAAGATGAAATGCAATTTATATGTAGAACTTCTACATGCTCAGTAGGTGTTCTCACCTATGGGATCCCTACTCCCTCTGAAGATCTTTGTAATGATGTATAAAAGATAAGCTTCATGGATCCTGCTCCTGACAGTTAACTATCTCCAAAACATTAAGCTCAAGTCAAACTAGTAAGGTCCTTTGCAGCTGTTGTTCAAACAGCATCTACTTTTGTATGCATGCTCTATCTTAGCTGTACGGTCTCAGACTCCCCTTGCATTGATCCCTTTATACATTTCAGAACATGAATGAACATGTTTCTTTCAGTACTGTGCAGGGAGAATAATAAGCATCAAGCATAAGTTTGTATACATGTCTGTGGGTGATGCTGAGGTAGGAAAGGCTTGACCAGAATGCTGGAAAGTTGGCACCCTGGGAAGAAGAAAGATAGCGTGAAGTGTTACAGTGCTTTACTGGTACTGCAAGGGACTGTCATCTGGGTATGGAAAATGAAATGTCATCAAACATCTACTTCTTACAGTGCATTTGTTAAGGTATGCACACGAAGTTTAACTATTAGAATATTAGAATGAACCAGGTTGGAAAAGACCTTTGAGACCTTTGAGTTTGGCCATAACTGTTTTCCTGTAACAATGGCTTTCTAAGAGATAGTAAAGACATCTCTTAGTTAAGGAGGCAGAGTCGATTTCTTTCAACATGTGCTTGAAGAACCATCTGAATGTACAGGTTGATCTGATGGGAGAGGGACCTGGGAGTCCTGGTGGATAACAAGTTCTGCATGGGACAGCAATGTGCCCTGGAGGCCAAAAAGGCCAATGGGATCCTGGGGTGTATTAAGTGTGTGTCCAGCAGATCCAGGGAGGTTCTCCTCCCCCTCTACTCTGCCCTGGTGAGACCTCATCTTGAGTACTGCATTCAGTTTTGGGCTCCCCAGTTCAAGAGGGACAGGAATCTGCTGGAGAGGGCTATGAGGATCATTAGGGGACTGGAGCACTGCCTGGTGAGGAGCGGCTGAGGCACCTGGGGCTTTTTAGTCTGGAAAAGAGAAGACTTAGAGGAGATTTAATAAATGTTTATAAATATCTGTGGGATGGGTGTCAGAAAGGAGGGGACAGGCTCTGCTCACTTGCTCCCTGTGATGGGAGAAGGAGCAATGGATGTAAGCTGCAGCACAGGAGTTTCCACCTCAACACAAGGGGCAACTTCTTTCCTGTAAGGGTCACAGAGCACTGGAACAGGCTGCCCAGAGAAGTTGTGGAGTCTCCTCTGGGAACTTTCAAGGTCCATCTGGATGTGTTCCTCTGTGACCTGAGCTAAATTGTATGGTCCTACTCTGGCAGGGGGTTGGACTTGATCTCCTTGACATCCTGTGATCCTGTGAATGGATGTAGTGTGCCAAAAGAATATTGCTAGAAAAACACATAGAATAAAATAAGGCACAAGAATGTCTGTGATTCAAGGTAATGGCAATAACAGCATTACCTCATATAGCTTTGCCATTCCTTTAACATCATAATGTATTTCTGCCCCAACTGGCACAGGTATTTATGTGAAAAAAGAAAGATCAGCGCAGTGCAGCCAGCCAGCTCGACATGAAGCTACAGTAAGACTTAATAAAGCCTTGGGGATTATTCCCATACTCACTTTGAGATGCTTATGCAAAGAACTGATAAAAGCAAGACTGACCTTTGTGTAGGCCACCACTGATAGTTTTGAGTGAAAAATATAAGGTAGCTTCATTCCATGCACTTATAATAGTACCAGCAAAACAGAAATGAGTTAGGAGGGGCTTTGAAGTGAAAGTCAATCCTGCAGTCAGACATAGATCAGCTAAGATGGTTTGTTGCCAATATATCCACTTTTATATTTGCTCTGTCATATTTCATTACACTCAAGCTCCCCTAAATCTTTTAGCTGAATTAGAAATTATGTCTTTATTGGGAAACATATAGGCCCACAAAGGCATCAGGTACCTCCTTGTCTGCAGTCTATGATGTTACTGAATACAGAAATTAAATACTCTGGGCATTTCTCCTGCTAGTCAAATAACTGTATGTGACAGCTTCAATACAGATGCCATTAGAAAACAATAAAATTCACTGAATGTGAGGAATAAGAGGCAAATTTCTTCTGGGAGAAGGAGAGAGAGTATGCATGTATGTGTATTCTATGTATGCAACACAGAATGTTCAAGTATTTCCAATGGAATGGAATGGAATGGAATGGAATGGAATGGAATGGAATGGAATGGAATGGAATGGAATGGAATGGAATGGAATGGAATGGAATTAACCTGGTTGGAAGAGACCTTTGAGATCATCAAGTCCAACCTATCACCCAACACCATCTAATCAACTCAACCATGGCACCAAGCACCCCATCCAGTCTCTTCCTAAACACCTCCAGTGATGGTGACTCCACCATCTCCATGGGCAGCCCATTCCAATGGCAAATCACTCTTTCTATGAAGAACTTCTTCCTAACCTCCAGCCTAAACATCCCCTGGCACAGCTTGAGACTGTGTCCTCTTGTTCTGCTGCTGGTACAGATCTATTTCACAACATGTGATTTATTGCAATACTTCAGATACTCCTTAATATTTTGGAAGCCAGGCAAGAGTTGGAAACAATGGACTTCTTGTCTTACTTTTTTTTGGGTGAGGGGGTGAGGGGAGGTGGTGGAGTCACCATCACTGGAGGTGTTTAAGAAGAGACTTGATGGGGTGGTTGGTGCCATGGTGTAGTTGATTAGATGGTGTTGGGTGATAGGTTGGACTTGATGATCTCAAATATCTTTTCCAACCTGGTTAATTCTGTATTCTGTATTCCCAGATAAGCTGTTGATGTACATGAGCAATTTTGTTGTGACTGTGGGAATATCCACTGACTTACATGGCACTGGATAGTTCCTCAAAAAAACTTTCAGATAGGAAAAAAACTCCTCAACATCACAGGTCTTTGTGCAGCAGGAATCTGCATCAGGAATAGTGTGGCCAGCAGGACTTGGCACTGGTGAGGCCTCACCTTGACTACAGGGCTCAGTTTTGGGTGCCCTGGTATAGGAGAGACACTGAGGTGCTGGAGAGGATCCAATACAATACAATACAATACAATAATACAATACAATACAATACACCAGGTTGGAAGAGACCTTCAAGATCATCGCGTCCAACCCATCAAACAATCCAACCCACCCAACAACTAGACCATACAGCCAAGCACCCCATCAAGTCTTCTCCTGAACACCTCCTGTGAAGGTGACTCCACCACCTCCACGGGTAGCCGATTCCAATGGGCAATCACTCTCTCCGTGTAGAACTTCTTCCTAACATCCAGCCTAAACCTGCCCTGGCGCAGCCTGAGACTGTGTCCTCTTGTTCTGGTGCTGGATGCCTGGGAGAAGAGGCCAACCTCTGCCTGGCTACAACCTCCCTTCAGGTAGTTGTAGAGAGCAATAAGGTCTCCCCTCAGTCTCCTCTTCTCCAGGCTAAGCAACCCCAGCTCCCTCAGCCTTTCCTCATAGGGCTTGTGTTCCAAACCCCTCACCAGCTTTGTTGCCCTTCTCTGGACACGTTCCAGCAAGTCAACATCCTTCCTAAACTGAGGGGCCCAGAACTGGACACAGGACTCAAGGTGCGGCCTAACCAGTGCAGTGTACAGGGGCACAATGACCTCCCTGCTCCTGCTGGCCACACTGTTCCTGATGCAAGCCAGGATGCCATTAGCCTTCTTGGCTGCCTGGGCACACTGCAGGCTCATGTTCAGCCTACAATCAACCAGCACCCCCAGGTCCCTCTCTGCCTGGCCACTCTCCAGCCACTCTGACCCCAGCCTGTAGCACTGCCTGGGGTTGTTGTGGCCAATGTGCAGAATCCGGCACTTGGATGTGTTAAATCTCATGCCATTGGACTCTGCCCATCTGTCCAGCCTGTCGAGGTCCCTCTGCAAAGCCTGTCTGCCCTCCAGCAAATCAACTGCTGCCCCCAGCTTGGTGTCATCTGCAAATTTACTGATGATGGACTCAATGCCCTCATCCAGATCATCAATAAAGATGTTGAAGAGCATGGGTCCCAGCACTGATCCCTGGGGCACACCACTAGTGACAGGCCGCCAGCTGGATGTGGTGCCATTCACCACCACTCTCTGGGCTCGGCCCTCCAGCCAGTTCCTAACCCAACGCAGTGTGCTCCTGTCCAAGCCATGGGCTGCCAGCTTGGCCAGGAGTTTGCTGTGGGGAACGGTGTCAAAGGCCTTGCTGAGGTCCAGGTAGACCACATCCACAGGCCTCCCCACGTCCACCAGGTGGGTCACCTGATCATAGAAGGAGATCAGGTTGGTCAGGCAGGACCTGCCCCTCCTAAATCCATGCTGGCTAGGCCTGAGCCCCTGGCCATCCTGTAAGTGCTGTGTGATCGCACTCGAGATGAGCCGTTCCATAACCTTGCCTGGCACTGAGGTCAGGCTGACAGGCCTATAATTCCCTGGCTCATCCAACCGGCCCTTCTTGTGGATGGGCACCACGTTGGCCAGCTTCCAGTCTTCTGGGACCTCTCCAGTGAGCCAGGACTGCTGAAAAATGATGGAAAGTGGCTTGGACAGCTCATCTGTCAGCAATCTCAGCACCCTAGGATGGATCCCATCCGGTCCCATGGCCTTGTGGGGGTCCAAGCGGCTCAGTAGATCTCTAACTTCCTCTTGGAGCAGTGGGAAACTATGCAGCTCTCTGGCTCCTTCTGCCAGCTCTGCAGGCCAGCTGTCTGGAAGACGTTCTGCCCTGCTAGTGAAGACTGAGGCAAAGAAGGTGTTAAGTACCTCTGCCTTTTCCTCATTCTTTGTTACAACGTTCCCCTCCGTGTCAACCAAGGAGTGGAGGTTGTCCTTGCCCTTCTTCTTGCTATTGATGTATTTATAGAAGGACTTTTTGTTGTCCTTCACAGCAGAGGCCAGTCTAAGTTCTAAATGGGCTTTTGCCTCCCTAATTTTCTTCCTGCACAACCTAGCAACATCCCTAAACATTCTGTAGGTTGCCTCCCCTTTCTTCCAAAGATGATACACCCTCTTTTTTTCCCTAAGTTCTATTAAAAGTTCATTGCCCATCCAGGCTGGCCGTCTGCCCCGGCGGCTCAAGGGCAATGAAGCTGGTGAAGGGTCTTGAGAATAAATCTTATGAGGAGTGGATGAGGGAGCTGGGGTTGTTCAGACTGAAGAAAAGGAGGCTGAAGGGAGACTTTATTGCTCTCAACAACTACAAGAAGGGAGGTTGGGGGGTGGTGGTGGTGGTGTTGATCTCTTCTTAGGAATTACAACTGATAGGACAAGAGGAAATGGCATCAAGTTATGCCAGGGGAGATTTAGGTTAGATATTAGGAAAAACTTTTGCTAGTGAAAGGGTTCTCAAAGACTGGAAGAGGCTGCCCAAGGAAGTAGTTAAATCCTAGATGCATTTAAAAGCTATCTAGATAAGATGCTCAAAGATGTGGTGAAGCAGTGTTAAATAATGGTTGGACTCAATGATCTTGAAGGTCTTTTCCAACCACTGTGATTCTGTGAAGCAACATATATAAACAACCATGACTGAGAAGTTTGTATAGTGAGACTGGAAACATCCTCTGGAACAGTACCAGATTCATTGTCTCGAGTGTCTCACATGCTCCTCCCTGACATCACCGAGGCATCATCATTAAAAAGTCAAGTGATTGATTTGTGCTATTTGTACTGATTTGACCTTTGCTGTTCATTTGCTGACTAAGTTTTCTGATTTTTTTTTATTTCAGTGACATTTCATAAAATGCTAAGTAAGAATTCACTGTTCCATTAAGCCTGCCTACCTGAACGTGTTCACTACAAGAAATGTCTTGAAATAAAAATTCATCTCCATTAGATTACAGTCTTATGTGGTCAACATTTTTGTCAGGCTCTGCTTATTTCCTGGATAATTCCTGAACTTTCTCCCATTCTCATTACAAAACTGAAGGGAAAAGTTTTTCCTTCAGTGTGATAACTTTGGGTGTTATATTCACAAAGTTACAATTCAGTACTTGGCTTTACCATAGGGAAGAGAAGGTTCAACAAGAAGGCAACTGAGTCTTACCTGGCCATGCTTGCAGAGAGATTGCATTTTATTGTTTCTCCTGAATTAAACAAGATTCCCTTTCCAAACACAGATGTCTCAGGTGACTGAAGTTCTTACCGCTCTCACGAAATCCACTGTCACATCACCTATCAAGATGGGTTAACAAAATTCAAGTGTTTATCCACACAAAGTTGCAAAGCTACCAGTTCTAGTGCTAATTTTCACATCAAGCCTCTGTCTTCCTTATTGGACTGAGCTGCATTTTCTGATACTTTTGAATGTACGCAGCTGATATTTTTGAGATTGCTCTGCACAACTCTGCAAGAACAATAAACAAAACAACAACCTCCCTGTCTCACTTCTCCTCCGCTTCATCCTGATAACTGTAACTTAACATTCCCATGTATCCCTTGAGTCCAGCTATTGGTATTAAAGAGAAGAAGGGAAGGGAAGGGAAGGAAGGAAGGGAAGGGAAGGGAAGGGAAGGGAAGGGAAGGGAAGGGAAGGGAAGGGAAGGGAAGGGAAGGGAAGGGAAGGGAAGGGAAGGGAAGGGAAGGGAAGGGAAGGAAGGGAAGGAAGGGAAGGAAGGAAGGGAAGGGAAGGGAAGGAAGGGAAGGGGGAAGGGAAGGGAAGGGAAGGGAAGGGAAGGGAAGGAAGGGAAGGGGGAAGGGAAGGGAAGGGAAGGGAAGGGAAGGGAAGGGAAGGGAAGGGAAGGAAGGGAAGGGAAGGGAAGGGAAGGGAAGGGAAGGGAAGGGAAGGGGGAAGGGAAGGGAAGGGAAGGGAAGGGAAGGGAAGGGAAGGGAAGGGAAGGGAAGGGAAGGGAAGGGAAGGAAGGGAAGGGAAGGGAGAAGAGAAGAGGCCTTCAAAATCATTGCATCCAACCCATCATCCAACACCACCTAATTAACTAAACCATGGCACCAAGCACCCTATCAATACTCCTCTTAAACACCTCCAATGATGGTGACCCCATCACCTCCCTGGGCAGCCCATTCCAATGGCCAAGCACTCTTTCTATGAAGAACTTCTTCCTAACATACAGCCTAAACCTCCCCTGGCACAGCTTGAGACTGTGTCCTCTTGTTCTGGTGCTGGTTGCCTGGGAGAAGACACCAACCCCCACCTGGCTACAACCTCCCTTCAGGGATTTGCAGAGAACAAGAAGGTCTCCCCTGAGCCTCCTCTTCTCCAGGCTAAGCAACCCCAGCTCCCTCAGCCTCTCTTCATAGGGCTGTGCTCCAAACCCCTCACCAACTTTGTTGCCCTTCTGTGGACATGTTCCAGCAACTTAACATCTTTTCTAAACTGAGGGGCCCAGAACTGGACACAGGACTCAAGGTGTGGCCTAACCAAGTGCTGAGTACAGGGCAGAATGACCTCCCTGCTCCTGCTCACCACACTGTTCCTGATACAGGCCAGGATGCCATTGGCCCTCTTGGCCACCTGGAAACATTGCTGGCTCATGTTCAGCCTACCATCAACCAGTGTCACTGCCAGGACTGCATTTGAGAGTATGAATAGTGAGTATCTGAGGCTTGAAACTTAGAAGCATACTTAATATGTTTTCCAGCAGGCAGATACAGCAGAAGTAGCAGAGATGCTGCTGGGTTTGGCAGCTGAGAGTTTTTTTTGTTGTTGTTGTTCCAAATCCTTATCAACTATTTTTATCTAAAGAAAGAGTAATTATTCCAGTCCATTCTGCCTTTAAATCATGCTCCTGTGACTTCATCTTCCATTGGGCACAATATGCCACTTTGCTCTCCTCACTCTGAAGTGCTTTTGACTCATTGTTCTTCCTCTTGCTAAATGGCAGTAATATGCCGTTTAATCGCTTGAGAGCAATCCCTTGCTAACCCGCAATGCTTGGCAGGTTTCATTTTTAGAGCTGTCAGGTGTATGCACAACAGGAATTTGCCATGATCTACTGTTAGATGATGTAGGGGTCACTAGCCAGGACACAGTTAAGCTGCTTCTGATGGGTGTGTTCACTGACATTATTTCAGAGTCAATATCAGGTCTCTCCTTCTGGATGTCCATCAGGTAATTACAGCAAATGGTTACAAACAAGGTAGATCACAGAGGAAAATGCTCTATCCAGCTACTGTTTTTAGTCATTATTAAGCCTACCTTATTTCCTAATGCTACCAGATACATATTTAAATTCCACATGCTGTAACTGAAGCAACTGCTCTGCTCTCTGTAGTTTTGACCTTTTTCTGTTGATTTACTGAGGGGTGTATCTAAAATCAGCAAATTAGCTATGCTCCTTTTTTATACAGTAGATGTGTTCAAAGAAAACCAAGTTCATCTTCACCTTGTGGTAAACACTGTGCATATCCATGTTCCTCATGAAGTGCTGTCTACAACTACCTGAAGGGAGGTTGTAGCCAGGTGGAGGTTGGTGTCTTCTCCCAGGCAACCAGCACCAGAAGAAGAGGACACAGTCTCAAGCTGTGCCAGGGGAGGTTTAGGCTGTATGTTAGGAAGAAGTTCTTCATATAAAGAGTGCTTGGCCATTGGAATGGGCTGCCCGGGGAGGTGGTGGAGTCACCATCACTGGAGGTGTTTAGGAAGAGACTTGATGGGGTGTTTGGTGCCATGGTTTAGTTGATTAGATGGTGTTGGGTGATAGGTTGGACTTGGTGGTCTCAAAGGTCTCTTCCAACCTGGTCTATTCTATTCTATTCTATTCTATTCTATTCTATTCTATTCTATTCTATTCTATTCTATTCTATTCTATTCTATTCTATTCTATTCTATTCTAAATTCTAAAGGGAGTAACAGAAAAGGTTTTATGAATCCAGTATCCTTTTGATGTTCCCTTCTTGACTTACTGGGTGGCTTTATTAAAAGTACTTGCACTGTTACCGACAGTTATCGTATTCAAACTCCTCTCTAACTCTAATAAGAATAATGATTTATGTGCAGTTTACTAACTGTTAAACAGTTTGACACCACAATAGCATTAGAGGCTGCTGTGGGTTATCTCCAGTAGGGAACTAAGCACCACAGAGCTTCTAGCTCACTCCCCCTTTGCAGCAGGAGGGAGTGAGAACTGGAACTGCAAAAGTGAGAAAACTCAGGAGTCAAGATAAAGATTCTTAATAAAGAGAAAAAGACAAAACAGAAGAAAAAAACCCAACTGATGCAAAAGCAATCACTCACAACCAGCTGAAAGATGTCCATCCAGTCACTGAGCAGTGCCAACCACTCAAAAACTATCAACACTGGTCTTATAGCTGAGGATAGACTATGCTTTTGGCCAGTCTGTGTCACCTGTCCCAGCTTTGTTCCCTCTCAGCCTCTTGTTTGCCCCAAACCTGTGGAGCAGGGCTGACTGAGAAATGGTGAAAGCCTTGATGCTAACTACTGCTCAGCAATAGCTAAGACACAGGTGCTGGTTTGGACACAGAGGCTAAGCATGCATGGTATAAAACACTGTCTTGATGTATGCATGCTTCTTTTAATCCCTGTTGCTTCACAGAGCAGTTCCTCATCTCTTTTTGACTGCTAGAAGATTTCTTTTCTAACAAAGCCAAGGCATGTGTTTTTATTAATCAAGAGCTTGGAGCTGCTCTCTGCTGTGCTGTTTGAATGCTTATGCACCAGAATGCACTATAACAATGTGAGTGTTGTCATATTAGATGTCCTCAGGGAACAGAATAGGAAACAAAAAACTGTCTCTTGTCTCAAAAATTAATTGTAGTGAGGGGACTGCAATATACATCTCTACCACACTGTCACTCTCTGTGGTTGCACTGCTATACATGAGCATTGCTTGAAGACGTCAGAATTTACATCAGGTCTTAATGTTGACAGTACTCTGATACCTGAAGGGTGGTTGCAGCCAGGTGGGAGTTGGTCTCTTCTCCCAGGCAACCTGTGACAAAACAAGAGGACAGAGTCTCAAGCTGCACCAGGGGAGATTTAGGCTGGATGTTAGGAAGAAATTCTTCCCAGCAAGAGAGATTGGCCATTGGAATGTGATGCCCAGGGAGGTGGTGGAGTCACCATCCCTGGAAGTGTTTAAAAAGAGACTGGATGAGGCACTCAGTACCATGGTTGAGTTGCTTAGATGGTGATGGGTGATGGGTTGGCCTTGCTGATCTCCAAGGTCTTTTCCAGCCTGGTTAATTCTGTATTCTGTATTTATTCTGTATTCTGCTAGAGAGACAGCTCTCTTGATTCACACCTAAATGAGAGTTTTCTGTTAAAACTCTATAATTGGAAAGGCCTTTTAGAGGACAGCCATTTTCTACAGAACAGGGCCATTAAGGGAGGTGTGAGTACAGATTTCAAAAGGACTGCTGACCTATGTTGCTATGTGCTGCCCACTTCCTTTTCTCTCCTAACAGTTCTTAGAGGGAAACATAGTCTCTTGGGGCTATATTTTTAACACTGTTTTCCAAGGAGATGTTACCACAGAATAATTAGAGCTGCTACCCTAGCTCTGAGCATTGCAGTTGTAACAGCATGGCCCCATCATTAGCATCTTTGCAGAGCTGTGTATGTGAAAGCAGTATGTAAATTCCCACTTCACAGGTTTAGAAGCCTTTCCAAACTTTCTAATCCCCTATGTTCTGCATGGGAAATGGAAAACAACCACCAATCCAACCTAATCCTTATATATCCTATCCATAGCTGAGAGATTGTATTGCAGGATCTTTCAAGAAAGCTGAAACATTCTTGTCTTAAGTTAGAGCTAAGTCCTTATTCACAGAAATAATTAGTTTGATTTCAGGGGGTTGGGTGTACATTTGAGCTGAGCAAAGCTGGAACAGTTTAGCACAAGGGCTAAACCACCTGTTCCCCCAACACAAAAGTGAGGTGAAGAGTGACACACACAACTCAGATAAGAGTTTAATGTAACATAAGAGATCATAAGCACAAAGTGTAATTACCTCAGCTAGTAATCTAATTAATCTAATACAAAGCATGATTACCTTAGCTTAGCCTATTTACAGAAGACATGCAGTGAAATACAAAGTAATACACAAAGTATTAATACAAAGTATTTCACAATGTATCTTAAGGGGGCCTCAAGAAAGCTGGGGTCAGAGTGGCTGGAGAGCTCCCAAACAGAGAGGGACCTGGGGGTGCTGGTTGACAGCTGCCTAAACATGAGCCAACAGTGTGCCCAGGTGGCCAAGAAGGCCAACGGCATTCTGGCCTGCATTAGGAATAGTGTGGCCAGCAGGAGCTGGGAGATCATTATGCCCCTGTACTCTGCATTGGTTTGGCCACACCTTGAGTTCTGTGTCCAGTTCTGGGCCCCTCAGTTTAAGAAGGACATTGAGACACTTGAACGTGTCCAGAGAAGGGCAACAAGGCTGGGGAGAGGCCTTGAGCACAGCCCTGTGAGGAGAGGCTGAGGGAGCTGGGGCTGTTTAGCCTGGAGAAGAGGAGGCTCAGGGGAGACCTCATTGCTCTCTGCAACTACCTGAAAGGTGGTTGTAGCCAGGAAGGTGTTGGTCTCTTCTCTCTTGCAACCAGCACCAGAACAAGGGGACACAGTCTCAAGCTGCGCCAGGGGAAGTTTAGGCTTGAGGGGAGGAGAAAGTTCTTCACCAAGAGAGTCGTTCACCATTGGGATGTGCTGCCCAGGCAGGTGGTGGAGTCACCGTCCCTGGAGGTGTTGAAGAGGGGACTGAACGTGTCACTTGGTGCCATGCTCTAGTCATGGGGTCTGTGGTGACACGTTGGACTTGGTGATCTTCGAGGTCTCTTCCAACCTTAGTGATACTGTGATACTGGGGAGGGACTTTTAGGGTGTCAGGGAGTGATAAGACTAGGGGAATGAAACAAAACTGGATTCAGATTGAGCAACCTGATCTAGTGTGAGTGAGGTGTCCCTGCCCGTGGCAGAGGGCTTGGAACTGGATGGTCCTTGAGATGCTTTCCAATCCTAACAATTCTATGACTCTAAAGAGGATTAAAAAAAAATAAATCAGCATATAACAGAAAACCAAAACCAGTGCTACCCAACTCCCACTCTTTCCACCTCTTCCTGCAGAAAAGAGCCAACACCCAAGAAGCCAGAACCCAGAAGCAGCAACTGGAACAGGAAGCCTCCTATGCTGCACTCTGAACATCAAGCTCCATAACACTTTGCTCCAGTTAGCACTCTCATTTTTCGAAGCTGGCATGACTGCACCATGGTGTGAATAACAGCAACAGGTTTTCAACTCAACCCATGACAACAGGTTACACAGAATGAGAAGGATTGGAATGGATCTCTAAGGATCATTCAGTCCTTCCCCTTGCTAAAGTAGGATCATGTAGAGCAGGTTGTACAGGAACGCAGCCAGGCAGGTTTTGTAAGACTCCGTAGGAGACCCCACAACCTCTCTGGGTAGCCTGTTCCACTGCCCTGTCATCCTCGAAGTGAAGGTTTGCCTTGAAAAAGGATTGAGCAATGTTTCTTTTGGCTGTTGTGGTGGCTTTTTTGGTTCCTTGGGTCTGTACACAGGCTCCCACCATTAGAGTTGAAAAATGCTTTTGGCTAGGTCTGCAGTATCAATCAGATGAGAGAACAATCTGGCCAAGTATAAAAGCTAATAATTTCATGTCAGGCTTCTCCTGAATTAGGCCCATTTTCACTGTGTGAAAACTAAATTAAAAACCTAATTAGGTATTTTCTAATAATTTGCATAATTATTAATTAAGAAAATCAAATCTCTAGTTTTAGGCTGACTGTTTTCTACTTGTTTGCCTAAAAAAAAGGCAAACAAGTGAGAAAAAAGAGGAAATGGTAAGATCCACCCATAAAAGAGGCCCTTCTTCTGCATCAAACTGATGTTTTTATCCAGAAATGAAAGAGATGGAGCTTCTACCAGTAGACAACAGGCTGGTTTAGATGTTAGATTTTTAATCACAACAAAATAATATTAGATTTACTAATTAAGATTTTATTACATGCATGTGTTTCTTCCTAATTAGATAAGTGGAACTCTTTGTTTACTGTTAGCTTAGAGGCTAAACTGCAGCTAGTGTGTAAAGCTCTGCATTGTCTTTCAACTCCTACTCTCCTGAAAGGATCACATTTTCCTCCTCCATCTCTTACGTGCAAGCACACTCTAAACCCATTAAATTACCAAGTTGGAAAGGAAATACATACTCTCCAATTTCCCTTCCAAAAAGTTCATTTGTTAACTTCTAAACTTTCCTTTAGTGATGTCCAGGCATAATGTGTAAGTGCAAATCTCTCACTACTTTCAGCACTCAAGTTTCTCTCACTCTGAGGCTGTTCACAGGATCACAGAATGTTAGGGGTTGAAAGGGACCTCCAAAGATCACCAAGTCCAGCCCCCTGCCAGAGCAGGACCACAGAAGCTAGCTCAGGTCACACAGGAACACATCCAGACAGATTTTGAAAGCCTCTAGAGAAGGAGACTCCATAAACTCTCTGGGGAGTCTGTTCCAGTACTCTGTAACCCTCACAATGAATAAGTTCCTCCTTGTGTTGAGGTGGAACCTCCTGTGCTGTGGTTTGTATCCATTACCCTGTGTCCTATCACAGGCTGCAATGGAGCACAGCCTGTCCCCTCCCTCTTGACACCCAGCCCTCAGTGTGGCAGTTAACATGTTCATTCCCTAGTTCAGAGTGCCACAGGCTTTTAAAAGATGATAGTTTCTATTGTTTGTTCTTCTTGCTAAACCTCCTATTCCAAAGGAATTTTGACTATCTAATCTTAACCCCACAGGGTGAGAGAACAATTAGAAGGCACACTTTTAGAATGGAATGGAATGGAATGGAATGGAATGGAATGGAATAGAATAGAATAGAATAGAATAGAATAGAATAGAATAGAATAGAATAGAATAGAATAGAATAGAATAGAATAGAATAGACCAGGTTGGAAGATACCTTCAAGATCATTGAGTCCAACCCATCATCCAACACCATCTAATCAACTGAACCATGGCACCAAGCACCCCTTCAAGTCTCCTCCTAAACGCCTCCAGTGATGGCAAATCCACCACCACCCTGGGCAACATACTCCAATGGGCAATCTATCTTTCTATGAAGAATCTCTTCCTAACATCCAGCTTAAACCTCCCCTGGCACAGCTTGAGACTGTGTCCTCTTGTTCTGGTGCTGGGTGCCTGGAAGAAGAGACCAACCACTCCTGGCTACAACCTCCTTTCAGGGAGTTGTAGAAAGGAAGAAGGTCTGCCCTGAGCCTCCTCTTCTCCAGGCTAAACAACCCCAGCTCCCTCAGCCTCTCTTCATAGGGCTGTGTTCCAAACCCCTCCCCAGCTTTGTTGCCCTTCTCTGGACACGTTCCAGCAACTCAACATCTTTCATAAACTGAGGGGCCCAGAACTGGACACAGGACTCAAGGTTGGGCCTAACCAGTGCTGAGCACAGGGCAGAATGACCTCCCTGCTCCTGCTGGCCATGCTCTTCCTGATGCAGGCCAGGATGCCATTTGCCTTCTTGGCTGCCTGGGCACACTGCAGGCTCATGTTCAGCCTACTGTCAACCAGTACTCCCAGGTCCCTTTCTGCCTGGCTGCTCTCCAGCCACTCTGACCCCAGCCTGTAGCGCTGCCTGGGGTTGCTGTGGCCAGTGTGTAGAACCTGCGTACACAAACAACTTTTGTGTGTAAACACACGCCCGAGTTAAACTTCAGCAAGGCTGGCTATCAGTTAAAGAAATGCAGAAACAAGAGTCCAAATCTTGAAGAGTTGCACTGAACATAGCTGTCATTGAGTGTTGAAGTCTTTCTTGGGTTTGGCCAAGAAAGGCCACAGAGCTATTTCTTTCTGAAAACTGCTTACAGGGAAAAAGATTCATTTTTTCATTCTTTACATCTGCAAATTAATATTTAAATATTCTTCTGGCTTCAGTTTGCAGTGTGTTTGAGCACCAAGATCTTCATTAGTTTGACTTTTCTGAGCCTGAGATACAGAGGAGCAGTATTATGTTTTACAAATACTGCCTAAAGGTCAAGATTCATCTTACCTACATTGTGTTATGTGGAAGCCAGGTGTTTAATTTAAAGTGGATCTATGGGTTAGCTCAAAAGCTAATGTGGAGAGCCTGGCATTTCTGGAGTGACCTATCCCATCTATGACCTCCAAGAGGGTATTGAAATCATCTTCATATACTTTCCGTTGTTGGTAGCAGAGTTTCAATGCCTAGCTACAGCAATGAAACTAAATTTACCTATCCAAATTTTGAGGATACTAAAACTTCCCAAGGGGACTGATAACAAGCATCCCTCTGTTACCAACACACAAATCCAATACACAGCCTCATAAGACCTGCTGGGAAGAAAATTAATGTTGTCATGGCTAAACCAAATGAAATAAGAAACCCAAAAAATCAGTTCCCACTTTCTCACATGGATCCATATCCAGCTACTGGGGGAAAAAAAAAGAAAGAAAGAAAAGGCCAAAAAGCTGCTACAGGACCACACAGCCTCCACAGACATCAGTGGGTATTTGTTTCTTCTGTTTAAAAAAAAAACACACCCAAACATCAATAAAACCAAACCAAAACCAATCAAAAGCCCAAAATAAAACAAAAAAAAAAAAACCATCCTGAATCCTTAGTTGTTGCCCATTTGTCTGCATTTTCCTATCAGTTCTTACTCTGTCCTAAGACCTTGAACACCTCTGTTTTCCTGTCTTTTCATTTCCCTTCTGTTGAGTTTGCAGTGTGGTGGCTCATATTTAACCTTTATGTTTGCAGCTTGCCTGAGTGTTTACCTTCACTAGAATATATAATAACAGAAGCTGTGTAATAGAAGCTGCCCCAATGTAAATAGAACTGTAAACAGAGTAACTTATCATCGGTATTGAAGTAAATATCTGCTGTTGAGAACCTTGCTTATGCTTGATTAAGTATATCTGTTGGTTGATAATATCTTGCAAAGTGGATGTGCAGCTGGATGTGAGCAGGCAGTGTGAGCTTGCAGCCCAGAAGGCAAATGGCAGCCTGGGCTGCATCAAAAGAAGTGTGGCCAGCAGATCCAGAGAGGTGATTCTGCCACTTTGCTCTGGTAAGCCTGCACCTGGGGTACTGCATCAAGCTCTGAAGCCCGCAATACAGGAAGGATATGGACCTGATGGAGCTGGTCCAGAGGAAGGCCAAGAGAATGATCAGGGTTGGCACAGCTCTGCTTTGAAGGCAAGCTGAGGAAGCTGGGGTTGTTCACCCCGGAGAAGAGAAGGTTCTGAGAAGACCTAACATTGACCTTCCGGTACCTGAAAGAAGGATGGAGAGAAACTGTTTATGAAGGCCTGCAGTGACAGGATCTGGGGCAATGGATTCAAATTAGGGAAGAGCAGATTTAGATTGGATGTTAGGAACAAGTTCTTTGCCATGAGGGTGGTGGACACACTAGAATGTGTTGCCCAGGGAGATAGTTTATGCCTTATCCCTGAACATAATTCAAGCTTAGAGTTGAGAGGACTCTAGCCAACCTGATCTAGGTGAGGTTGCCTCAGCTGACTGCAGAGAGAGTTGGACTAGGTGACCTTTGGAGGTGCCTTCCAACACAGACCATTCTGAGATTCTATAACATATGAAGGAATTGTGTGGCATCAAATGGAGCGAGCTTCACAGGATTTCTATTTGCCCTACACTAAACTATCCTAGAGCCAGTAATGGCAATGCCTGGAGCAGCTAGAGGCCACAACTTCTGGTGGGAACTCAAAATTATATTTAGGAAAAAAACATTCCATGGCAGAAGTGACAAAAGGAAGAATAACAGATTAAAAAGAGAAAGAGAGTGACCCACAGTTATCATTCTGGGTATAAACCTTAAGAGCTGTTTCCTTATCAACCTTCCTGATGATGAAACTAGAAAAAGCAGCACAAGATTCAGAGCTCATGAAAACAGAAACTCCAGCACAGACTGATATAACAGATAATGCAAGGCTCTTCATTTATGCTTTCCTCAAGGATCCCTTTTAATTCCAGAAAGCATGTTTTCCACTACCTTTTGTTTTCATTCCAGTTCCAAAGGATATCATAGTTTTTAAGTCACTGGATCACAAGCACAAAACCTCTGCTGTTTCCATGCTGGTGACTAGCACCTTCATATCATGAAAGGTGTGTTTCACAATTCTTCAGATTCATGGGTTTTTTTCATTATTTCAGACTCAACCATTACTGATCTTCCAAGTTTCTTACTTTCCCTTCATATCTCCCCATCTTTTGCTGCTCTTCTTCACTGCTGAGTTCACTTCCCCCTCCAATTCATCTGCATGCATTTGGGCCAGCAGTGTGCCCAGGTGGCACAGAAGGCCAATGGCATCTTGACCTGTATCAGGAATAGTGTGGCCAGGAGGAATAGGGATGTAATTCAGCCCCTGTACTCAGCGCTGGTGAGGTCTCACCTCAAGTACTGTGTGCAGTTCTGGGCCTCTCACTGCAAGAAAGATACTGAGGAGCTGGAGTGGGTCCAGAAGAAAGCGACAAGATTGGTGAAGGGACTGGAGGGAAAGTCTGATGAAGAGAGGCTGAGGGAGCTGGGAGTGTTTAGCCTGGAGGAGACTCAGGGGGGACCTTATCCCACTCTACAACTACCTGAAGGGAAGTTGTATTAAGGTGGGGGTCAGGCTCTTCTCCCAGGCAACTTGTGACAAGACGAGAGGGGATGGCCTGAAGCTGTGCTAATGGAGATTTAGGTTGGGTATTAGGAAGCACTTCCTCGTGGAAAGGGTGATAGACATTGGAATGGACTGCCCAGGAAGGTAGTGGAGTTGCCATCCCTGAAGGTGTTTAAGGAAAGGAAGGATTGGATGTGGCACTTAGTGACACGGTCTGGTCAGTGTGGTGGTTTGGGGTCATGAATGGAGTGAGAGCAGCCCTGAGGAGAAAGACATAAGGATGTTGAATGAAGAACTCAGTATGAGCCAGCAATGAACACTTGCAGCCCAGAAAGCCAGTTGCATACTCGCCTGCATCAAGAGAACTGCAGCTAGCAGGCTGAGGAAAGTGATTCTGCCTCTCATAAGACCCTGTCTGGAGTAGTGTGCTCAGCTTTGGGACCCCAGTATAAGACAGTCGTGGAACTGTGTTGCATTTAGTGATGGATAGATTTGGTAAAAGATTAATAAGTTTAGTAAAAGATTCATAAATTTGTGAAGAGCTGAATCCCCTTACATCAGAGGAGCTAGGGATGGTTGGACTTACCTATCACCAGATGCACTGACAGCCTGTCTACTGTAGGCCCAGCCACATTCAGAAGAAGCAGCTGGGTGCACAAACAGTGTGGGGGTTTTAGATGCAACACATATAGATTCTTTAAGATTGCTGCTGGTACATGCACTGAACTGCAGATAAGCTCTGTAGCTCTCAAATACGATTGCTATCACAACCTTGATCTCCCAAGGCATATGGAAAGGTCACAAATTTTACCAAAAGGTGTCCCTTATGGGGGGAGTTAAGGAGGACAAACCTGTCAATCTTTCCCTGCTATTTGGTGTCTCTCCTGGGTTAACACAGTCTACTCTCACTAGCCCTTCTACCCCTACACAGATGGGAGGGAAAGGAACACACAACAAACTTCTGGGTTGAGATAAGGAATTTATTGGGATAATACACGGCACAGTTACCTCAGCCAGTTTGCAGAAGCCAGCGGTAAAACAGTTCTCCCCCCCTCCCCCCAGATCCAAGCACACAGTAGCCAGCACAGAGGAAAAGACCAGCACCCCAAAAACTGGAAAACAGGAGAAGGAACTGGAACAGGAAGCCTCTCATATTGCAACCTGAATTTCAAGCCCCATGATCATTTGCTCCAGCCAGCACTTTCATTTTGAAGCTGGCATGACAACAATATGGTACTGAATACACATTGGGAGATTCAACTCAACCCATTGCATTCTCCACCTCTTATTCTATACCATCTGCATCATGCCCAGCAGCAATTGACATCAAAAAGTAGTTATCATATGTCAGCCATGGACTGACATCATATGTCAGTCAAAGATAGGCCTTGGGACAACACATTGTGTACAGTTCTGGGTTCCCCAGTTGAAGAGGGAAAGGGAAATCCTGGAGAGAGCCTTAGTTAGACATCTGGGGTATTGACAGCACAGTCTAGTAGAAAGGTGTCCCTGCCCATGGCAAGAGGGTTGGCAGAGAGAATCTTTAAGGTCCTTTCCAACCTAGTCATTGTGTGACTCAATGATTATGTGGGCTTGCTTGTCCTGAACAGCTGTTGTAACAATTCCTTCTCATGAACAACATCTCAGAAGCTTTCCTAAGAATGGAATAACAGCAGCTTTAGAGTTTGGGATCACTCTGTGTCATGGTACCTGTTGTAGTGTGATGGTTTAACCCACCAACATCAACATCAACAAATGCCTTTTCTTAAAGGCACAGCCCAAACTGTTATGATACCTAACAGCTATCAGCATAAAATCCTTCCATTGTTCTGTTTTGTTGGATTCACTTTTACCAACGGAATGTGTTCACACAACACAGAGTGGGTGCAGCTTGCATTTAGCAAAACCCTTGTGTAGGCAAAAACACCTAGGGACTTATTCCTAATATTTACTGGCTCTCTCTATCCCTGCACTTTAGTTTCTTCAGTGCAACTTGTTGGGGAGATTTATAATATGCATAAAAATTCATGGTCTGGAAAAATAAAACCCCAACACCTTCTTGAACTGGTTATCCATAGGTAAGGTAATTAACACTGTAACAGTGCTGACCTCATGGGTTTTTTGTGTTTCTTTGCATTAAAATTCCTGCTATTAATAACCTCCTTCATCAGCTGCAACCCCCCTTAAAGATTCCAACATTTGAGACCTTTTCACTTTTTTTTTTTTTTCTTTTTTAAACAGGGCTCATGGAAACCATTAAGCACTGCTAAGAATGTAAACAAACAAGCAGCCACAGAGGTTTGTGCTACATATTCATTATGGGTTATATTGTTAATTGTAAGCTCTTCTGGGACCTAGAACACTGCACTGCACTACACTGCACTGGTTAGACTACACCTTGAGTCCTGTGTCCAGTTCTGGGCCCCTCAGTTTAGGAAGGATGTTGACTTGCTGGAACATGTCCAGAGAAGGGCGACAAAGTTGGTGAGGGATTTGGGACACAAGCCCTGTGAGGAGAGGCTGAGGGAGCTGGGGTTGCTTAGCCTGGAGAAGAGGAGACTGAGGGGTGACCTTATTGCTCTCTACAACTCCCTGAAGGGAGGTTGTGGACAGGTGGAGCTTGGTGTCTTCTCCCAGGCAGCCAGCACCAGAACAAGAGGACACAGTCTCAAGCTGCACCAGGGCAGTTTTAGGCTGGATGTTAGGAAGAAGTTCTATACAGAGAAAGTGATTGCCCATTGGAATGGGCTGCCTGCGGAGGTGGTGGAGTCATCATCATTGGAGGTGTTCAGGAGGAGACTTGATGGAGTGCTTGGTGCCATGATCTAGTTGTTTAGGTGTGTTGGATTGGTTGATAGGTTGGACACGATGATCTTGAAGGTCTCTTCCAACCTGGTGTATTGTATTTTATATTGTATTGTAAACAATGAGACTCTGCTCCTGTTCAGATCATTTGGCAATGGCATAATAGAAACAAATAATTACAGAGTAAAGAAACAATGAAAATAGGAGTAGGATCTTCTAGTGCTCAACATTTTGTCTGAATTTTAACACATATTGTTCTATCTATTTGGAATATACCTTTTGCTTATCATAGAATCATTGACTGCCAGGGGAGGGGTTGGAAGGGACCTCCAGAGATCAAGTACAACGCCCCTGCAAAGTAGTGCCACTTATGGCAGGTCACACAGGAACACATCCAGGAGGGTTTTGAAGAACTCTAGGGAAGAAGACTCCACAACCTCTCTGGGCAGCTTGCTCCAGTGCTCTGTCAGCCTCACAGTAAAGAAGTTTCTCCTCATGTTGAGGTGGAACTTCCTGGGTTCCAGCTTGTACCACTTGTTTTCCTCATCTTATCACTGGGTACCACTGAAAAGAGACTGGTGCCTTCATCCTGGTACCCACCCCTCAGCAGGAGGTGAGAGGGGACATGCTAAGGTTCAAAAAAGGATTGGACATGGCACTTGAAGCCATGGTTTAGTAGTCATGAGGTGTTGGGTGACAGGTTGGACTTGATGATCTTTGAGGACTTTTCAAACTGTATTGATTGTATGATTCTATGAAATAATTCCCTTGGAGTAAATAAAGGCAAGATGATGGCAAAAGGCTTGTGAGCTGGGTGTATTAGATTGGACCAGAGCAGAGGGGAAATGGAAAGGTAAAACAGTGGGAGAAATACCTGCAAAAGAGAAGAAGTATCACCATTTCCCTGGTTTAAAATTGAGGAATGTTCACAGGAGCAGTTCCAAGTATTTTGGCAGCAGGGGCACCTACTGTGAGGAGCAGCGGTGGGGGAGCAGGGCTGTGCCAGGCCACGGGCAGCATGAAGTGGGGCTGTGCCACGTGGCTTTTCTCCAGGAGGCAGGCAGCAGTGGGAACAGAGCAGCACAGTCAGCAGCACAGGCTGCCTGCTGCAAAACCCTCTAGGCACAGAGGCAGCAGTGGGAATGGAGCAGTAGGGGGCAATGCAGAGCAGGCAGTGTGGAGCAGTGTGTCTTCCTCCAGCCCCCTGCTCCCTCCTGCTTCCCCCGGAACTCCCCCCGGCAGGTGTAGGGAAGGGTGGCACTCCCAGAGCTGTGCAGAGTTGTGGGAACCCAAGGGAGTAATTAACAGAATGCTTAGCTGGCATTCACGTCTGTGTGGGAGCCTGGAGGATGATCACAGAATTACCCAGGTTGGAAAAGACCTTCGAGATCATCACCAGATCTAAACCATGGCACCAAGTGCCTCATCCAGGCTTTTTTTAAACACTTCCAGGGATGGTGACTCCACCACCTCCCTGGGCAGCACATTCCAATGGCCAATTACTCTTTCTGGGAAGAATTTCTTCCTAACATCCAGCCTAAACTTCCCCAGCACAGCTTGAGACTGTGTCCTCTTGTTCTGTCACAGGTTACCTGGGAGAAGAGGCCAGCCCCCGCCTGGCTATAACCTCCTTCAGGTAGTTGGAGAGAGCAATAAGGTCTCCGCTGAGCCTCCTCTTCTCCAGGCTAAGCAACCCCAGCTCCCTCAGCCTAGGACATCTTGTTGTACCTCAGAACCACGTGAGAAAGGATGGGAGGGTGGAGATGATGAAATGCTGTATTGTGGAAGATGGGAAAAGCGGTTGAGGAAAAAAATAACTGTCAGAATAAGACAAAACAGTGGACTGGTAGGCTGAAGGAACGCACATATGAACCTCTCAGTGAATAGCTACGGGTTCTGCAGTTAGAGGTCATTTTGTCCCACATGCAGGTGTGGTCACCTCATCACAAACTGGTCTGTCAGTCTGTATTTCAGCTCACTATGGTGGGACCAGCTGGATCAAGCCCACTATATTTCACTATACTCAAGAAGAAACCAACACAGAGTGCTGTCTGCACGCTTGCCCTTCTGGGCGCGGTTTGAGATAACCAAAACTTCCAGGCTCTCATATCACATTGAGATGGAATTTCCTGTGACTGCATTTTCATCCAGTGCCCCTCATCCTATCACTGAAGAGCACTAAAAAGAGAATGGTTTCATTATTTTGACAGCCAAGCTTCAGGTATTTGTAGACATTGATAAGGTCCCCTCTCAACCTTCTCGTCTCCAGATTCAACAGATTCTCTTCTCCTGATTAAACTCTCTTCATAGAGAGAGTGATTGCCCATTGGAATGTGCTGCCCAGGGAGGTGATGGAGTTGCTGTCACTGGAGGTATTTAGAAGGAGACTCAATGGGGTGCTTGGTGCCAGGGTTTAGTTGATTAGATGGTGTTGGATGAGAGGTTGGACACAATGATCTCAAAGGTCTCTTCCAACCTGGTCTATTCTATTCTATTCTATTCTATTCTATTCTATTCTATTCTATTCTATTCTATTCTATTCTATTCTACTCTAACAGCCCCAGGTGTCTCAGTCTGTCCTCAGAGGAGAAATGCTGCAGTTTCTTAATTATCCTCATAGCTTTTCACTGAACTCTCTCCAGTATTTCCCTTTCCCTCTTGAACTGGGGAGCCCAGAACTGTATGCAATACCCAAGATGTGGTCTAACTAGGGCTGAGTAGACGGGGAGGAGAGCCTACATTGACCTGCTGGACATACTCTTCCTAATGCACACCCAAGTATACTATCAGCCTCTTGGCCACCAGGGCCCATTGCTGTCCTATGGGTAATACTATCAACCAGGACTCCAAGGTCCTTCACTGGGGAGCTACCCTCCAGCACGTTAACCCCTAACTTGTACTAGCACATGGTGTTATTCCTTCCCCTATATATCCCTTCTAAACTCCAGTGAAACAATACTGATTTAATTTAAATACTTTTCTAGCTAAAAATGGGAGAAGACATGGAAAAGAGCTGTTCAAATGGTGACCTCAAAGTCTTCTGTTTCCATACGCTGTAATTTCTCTCTTTGTGTGTGCACAGCTACATCTGGAAATGCATGAATTTTAAAGCCAAAATGAGCCACATGAACCTCTGCATAAGGCTGAACAAATTGCCCAAAATTCACAGCTTCTGAGTTATAAAAAGACATTTGATCTTGATGCACTAACTGTTAAAAATGTGTACTTTCTCCTCTAGCCTGTTTTCAGCCTCCAGCTATTGTGCCTCATTACATTTTTCTTTCTACATCCAAATTAAAGAGTCATCTACTTTCAGAAATATGTTCCCTGAGTTGGTACTTCAAGACTAAGATAAAAAACACCTCTTAATCTTCTCATGGGTAAACTAAGCAAATAGAATTCCCCCATACTTTTTTTTTGTTCACTAGAAGGCAAATTTTCTCTCAAGTTCCTCCGTTGCCATTTTTTCTAATGTCGTGTTTTGAGCTGAAAACAGCTCTGCACTGAGGACAGAACGAATTTACCCCAAAGGAGTAAATAAAAGCACTCACACAGAATTGGAGCTTAAATAGAAACACTATTTACAAAAGTAAACCAAATACAAAAGGGACAAAGGCAAAAGGATATATATACACAACCAAAACCAGCTCAGGCCTGGCTCTCCAAGACCTCCACCCCATGTTCTGATTGGGAATAAATTAAGGAGGTGAGAATTATAAAAATAGTATACATTATTATAAAAATTTGGGCCCCTCAGTTTAGGAAAGATGATGAGTTGCTGGAAGGTGTCCAGAGAAGGGCAATGAGGCTGGGGAGGGGTTTGGAGCACAGCCCTGTGAGGAGAGGCTGAGGGAGCTGGGGTTGCATAGCCTGGAGAAGAGGAGGCTCAGGGGAGACCTTCTTGCTGTCTACAACTACCTGAAGGGAGGTTGTAGCCAGGTGGGGGTTGGTCTCTTCTCCCCAGACAACCAGCATCAGAACAAGAGGACACAGCCTGAAGCTGCACCAGGGCAGGCTTAGGCTGGATGTTAGGAAGTTCTTCACAGAAAGAGTGATTGCCCATTGGAATGGGCTGCCTGGGGAGGTTGTGAGGTCATCCTAAACACTGGAGGTGTTTACGAAGAGACTTGACAGGGTGCTTGGTGCCATGGTTTAGTTGATGGTTTAGATGGTGTTGGATGACGGGTTGGAAAAGATGATCTCAAAGGTCTCTTCCAACCTGGTCTATTCTATTCTATTCTATTCTATTCTATTCTATTCTATTCTATTCTATTCTATTCTATTCTATTCTATTCTATTCCATTCTTTATTTTCCCCAAGCCCTGTCCCAAAATAATGTACAAAACTGATTGGACTCTGTCTTCTGGAGGACATTTATCTCTATGGCATGACACTTATTCCTTAAAGTATAACATCTAGACACCAGTTATTTAGGCCACCCCACCACTCCCCCTCCCCCCCCTTTTTTTTTTGTGTGTGATTAATGTCAAACTTGAAGAAATTTAATCTGGAAGTTTTGTCCCAGACTTTTCCACACAAAGTAGCTTCTCCTTCTTGTTTGAACATGTCCAGAGAAGGGCAATTAGGCTGGGGAGAGGCCTCGAGCACAAGCCCTATGAGGGGAGGCTGAAGGAGCTGGGATTGTTTAGCCTGGAGAAGAGGAGGCTCAGGGGAGACCTTCTTGCTGTCTACAACTACCTGAAGGGAGGTTGTTACCAGGAGGGGTTGGTCTCTTCCCCCAGGCAACCAGCACCAGAACAAGAGGACACAGTCTCAAGCTGCACCAGGGCAGGTTTAGGCTCGAGGTGAGGAGAAAGTTCTTCCCAGATAGAGTTTTTAGCCATTGGAATGTGCTGCCCAGGCAGGTGGTGGAGTCACCATCCCTGGAGGTGTTCAAGAGGGGATTGGATGTGACACTTGAAGCCATGGTTTAGTAGTCATGAGGCGTTGGGTGACAGGTTGGACTTGATGATCTTTGTGGTCTCTTCCAACCTTATTGATTCTATGATTCTACTCTACTTGGGCATCCATGAATTGCATTCATCCTTTAATCTGAAGTGTAATGTGAACAGCTAGCAATTGTTTTTGCAAGTCTTTCCATTGATGCTGTGTGATACTGCCTTCCACCTTTACCTATAGGAGCTGGATTTTCATTTTTGGGGGCACTATTACAAATTCAGTATTATTCTTTTTTTTTCTTTTATTTAAACTGTAGATAAAAATAACATGCGGCCAAGGATAGATCCTTGTGGAAGTCTATTAACATTATCCCTGTTTCTCATTAAAATTACCATTGAGATCTAACATTAAACTGCTTTTCAAATGATTAATAAGGTTTCCACTGATAGTGTATGATGCTAGTTTCATTCAGGCTGTTAGGCAGGATTAAATCAAATGCCCCATAGAAGCCTATTACACTTTAATAAAGTAACCTTGAAAAAAAAATTAAATCCAATATGAGTTTTTATTCTTCCAAATGTTTATGGCAACCATGCTGAATGGCATATTTTCATCCATCTAAATCTTTACCAGCTGCATCTCCTGTCAATCTGTCTGAATGGGCCTGAGAAATGTGTACAGGTTGTTGGCTCTTCACTACTTGTCTTTTTAAGTATTACTAAATGAGGAGCATGAAATATTCACCTAGCAGAGGTAAAGGAATTCTCATGAGTTACTGATTATGGTGTCCAGCCTGCGGGAGACAGCAAATGCACCTCCAGTTTTTGTTCAGCATTCTAGGGGAGATCCTGGTAATTTCCACCTTCATAAGACAGATCAGTGATGCTCACCTTTGTTTCATCTGGGAAAAATGGTAAGGATTCTTCTAAAGAACAGAACTAGTGACTAGAGTCAGAACCCACAACTCTGTGGGAGTTCTTTGAAGGAAGTGGTGGGCTTGTGCAAAAAGATCGATCCTTGGACTTCCAAAGGCAATCAACACAATCCCTCAGCAAAGACTTAAAGAAACTAAGCTGCCATGAGATAAGACAACAAGTCTCCACATGGATAAATATCTTATTACAAGATAAGAAACAAAGCTCTGATTTTTTTCCCCCCTCCTCCCCTCCCCTCCTTCTGTTATTCTTTGAGACTTTTAGGAGTCTGGCCTGGAGGCTTTCTGCTCAATATGAAAGAAACAGATAACAAAGCTTGTTGGTACTATCAGGTACTGCAGACAGTAGAAGGCTGGTTGCACAGGATAGGTGTTGGAATCACAGATGAAGTCTAATATGGATAAATCTAAATCATGTATATGGAAATACTCTTAACATCGACACACTGTCTGTTAACACCCAGGGCTGATACTTTGGGTTTATGGTAGATTGATCTGACAAAATGTTCATTGCTTGTGAAGAGTATGAAAACAAAAGTGAGTCTTGGAAAATTGAGACTGGAAAATAGCTTTTTTTTTGCTGTGTGAATAGGCATAAATAGTAGATTTCAATCCACAGAATTGCAGCATGCATCCAGTTGTAAGGGACCAACCCTTTCCTGGCTACAACCTCCCTTCAGGGAGGTGCTCCAGCCATCTGATCATCCTCGTGGCCCTTCTCTGGACACCTTCCAGCACGTCCACATCCCTCCTGTAATAGGGGCTCCAGAACTGGAGGCAGTACTCCAGGTGGCCATCACGCTGAGTACTATCAATTTACAGACTAGGATGACAAAGTAACTTCACACTTTGGGAATCTCCCATAGGCATTCACTTTCAGGATTGTTGTGGTTTTTCACATGTGTTCTTGGGCTAAGGGCTTTGTCCCACAGTAACCTGTAATTTTTTCATTTTCATGGCTAGTTGGAGGTGAACAAGACAATTAAATGAGTCAACTTGATTACTGCAGAAAAATCTTTTTCTCTCTGAAGTGAAAGTCAGAAGCTGCCTTGATTTACATTCATCCTACATTTTTGAAACTTTCTACTTACTCTTACACTGCTCAGATACAGCAAATTCATTCATTCTCCTTCTAGTTAACCCAGGTCATACTACTAACATAGAATCACAGATTCAGAGAATGGTTTGGGGTAGAAGGGACCTCCAAAGGTCATCTAGTCCAACCCACCCCCCTCTGCAGTGAGCAGAGGCATCCTCTATTAGATCAGGTTGCCCAGAACCCCGTCAAGCCTGACCTTGACTGTCTCCAAGGATGGGGCCTCAACTACCACCCTGGGCAACCTGTTCCAGTGTTCTTTACCCTCATGGTAAAGCACTTAGTGCCGTGGTCTAGGTGATTAGTTAGGGTTGGGTGATTGGTTGGACTTAATGATCTTGGAGGCCTCTTCCAACCTGGTTGATTCTGTGATCTTCCTCCTAACATCCAATCTAAATCTCTTCTCTAATTTCAAACCATTGCCCCTCATCCTACCATTACAGACCTTTCTAAACAATTCATTTCCAGGCTTCTTGTAATCCCACTTCAAGTACTGGGGGACCTCTATTAGGTCTTCCCAGAGTCTTCTCTTCTCCAGGCTGAACAATCCCAGCTCCCTCAGACTGTACACATTTCCTCCTTAGAGTAATGTATCAGTGTTAAAGTCCCTATCCAGAAAACCTTCCTAGCTGTACAGCTCCAATGTGCTCTTTCTGCATTCATTCCATATGCTGTGTGGTACCAGCCATGGTCTTGCCTCTTGTAGGTGAGACAGCTCTGATGTTAATCACTGCTGTGTTCTGTGACAAGGCAAAGCTGGAAGTGTGCTCACAATGCAGTGTGTCTCTTGGCTCTGTGTCTCCTCTGCAGGCTACCAGGGTTCATCTTAATTCAGGCCACCTACAAATCCCATCTGCTCTGCTAGAAGATGATCTATCATGGTCCTGGCAGGAAAGATACTGACCTGTCCTGGCTGTCCCTCTTTGCAATGCCAGACAGAGTAGCCTAGATCTGACAGTAGAGACCAGAGACCCTTCACTCAGCATCTGCTTGTACATGCTCCAAGGTGCAGACTGCAGAATAAGGCATTCACAAATAGTGGAGCAGATATATTAAATGGACAGGCAGCCAATCTGTAAATGCAAACTGTATTCAAGGTTATTCCTGTGTGTTCCATAGCCTTACCCAATAAGGGTTTGTGCAAATGCATCCACAGCTGAGTTTAAGGTCTTAGGAACCATTGGGATAGAAGGTGGTGGTTTACAGGAGGAGCTGGTTTTCTTGTGACAGTGGTCAGTAGTTGCAAGTTTCTCAGTGCTGACGAGCCTCAGAAGTGCTCACAGCTACTCACCTTTAGGCACATTAAACAAAATCATGGTCTTTTCCTTAAGATTAATTAAAACAAAGGGGGTTGGAAGGTAAAAACTACCCTGCAACCTAGAAGCCAGGGATCACAACCTGATAAGTAATGGCTGCATTTAATGAGCAGTCTGTAGGCAGTGTAGTTATGAATAAACATAAGGGATTTGGCTATGGTTATAGATTTATTTTCACCTTTGCACACAGTGAAGGTCAGGAAATATTTGAGTTTTGGGTTCTCTTTGCAAAACAAGCACTGAAATTAACGCTCTAAATACAGCCCACAATCTGAACCAGCGTGCACTGTTGCAGATTCCCAGTAAGAAATCTTTGCAGCTGATGTGCCTACAGAGAGTTTTGATGCACAGCATACACAAAGCAGAACACCCTTTTGTCGCAAGAAATGTCACTTATGTTTATATGAGATGTAGATCACTCATACAAGAAATCTATACTTAGATCTACAGGATATATTAAGGATGCCCCTGCTCACTGCAGGATGACCTTTAAAGGTCCCTTCCTACCTAAAGCACTCCATGATTCTATACAGGTAGGAACATTTACCTTCCAGAAACTGATGAAACAAAGGACCATGCTTTGTATTATAAGAGATACTTCTACATGACTGTTTGCTACTATCAAAAAAAAAATCTCATCATTGATGCTATTGTGCTGGGTTCTCAGGTAATAGCATATGGCTCAAAAGATCAAGAATTCGAGGAGTATGAGTGGGTACTTTGCACCCTTAGTTGCTTTCCATGTTTCATTAAGATTAAAATGACTGTGTCAATCTACTAGAGGGTAGGGAAGCTTTACAATAGCATCTGGACAGGTTAGACCAATGGGCCAAGTCTAAATGGATGAAGCTGACCAAGGCCAAGTGTCAGGTCCTCCACCTGGGCTGCATCGACCTCATGGTAAGCTATAGACTTGGGCATGTGTGGTTGGAAAGTTACAACACAGAGAGGGACCTAGGGGTATTTATTGACGGATGACTGAATAAGAGTCATCAATGTGCATAGGTGGCCAAGAAAGCCAGTGGCATCCTGACTTGTATCAGAAACATGGTGGGCAGCAGGAACAGGGAGGTGATCATCCCCTTGTACTCAGCACTGGTGAGGCTACATCTGGAGTACTGTGTTCAGTTATGTGCCACTCACTACAAGAGGGACATTGAGAGGCTGGAACTTGAAGTTGTTTTGAAGTGCTGCATAGGAATACTTGGTGGGTCGTTAGTTTTCCCCTGCTAGTGCTCCTTTATTTGTGTTTCCCTTTGTGTTTTCCATTTTGTACTGAGAGACTAATTTTTGCATGTCTTATTCCTGTGTCATGATAAATTATAAGAGATAATTACTGGAAAAAAAAACTTCTCAGTTTATGTAGGAGAATGGAAGAGATAATTGCAAAGGGATTCATGGATTAATTTTATTTAAACAAAAATCCTGATGATCCTGATTTTGGCTGGGATTTATTTGTAGTAGTAATAAAGTGTAGGGGGCGAAGGGATATGACACAGGACATACCAAACCAAAACTTCTACCACTCTGCCAAGTAGTGTTTTGCAATTATGCTGTGTAAGGCAAAACATTGCTATATGTAAAATACCCAAGTTTACATTAGCTCTGCCATCACTTAGTGGAAGTGAAAATGTTCACATTGTGAATGCAAACATGGAGAGAAGGGAAGGGGACTGGGCCATCATGCCTTCAAGGTTTGGGAAATGGCTGGATGATAGGAAGAAGTTCTATATAGAGAGAGTGATTGCCCATTGGAATCAGCTACCCGTGGAGGTGGTGGAGTCACCTTCATTAGAGGTGTTCAGGAGGAGACTTGATGGGGTGCTTGGTGCCATGGTTTAGTTGTTTAGGTGGGTTGGATTGGTTGATGGGTTGGACGTGCTGATTTTGAAGGTCTCTTTCAACCTGGTGTATTGTATGGAAGATATGGACAAGCGATGAGGATTTTCTTGGATTATTCACTGCTGACCTAAGAATAAAATGGAGACATGATGCCTAAAAATATGAAGTCTCCAGAGATAACATGGCTAAAAATCTGAAATATTATTTATGTAGCTTGGGCTCAGCTGATGGGAACTGAGAATCTCCCTCAAAAGAAGATCCGCTGGCCAAGAACAGCCTGGAGTGATCTGCAGCTTTACAGCACAGGGAGTCTGCTGCTTGACTTCTTAACTTCTTTTAGTTTCTCAGTCTTGGATCTGAATCAAATTCATGGAGACTAGACCTTGACAGGCTTGGGAAGTGGGCCAGTGACAACTGCATAAGGTTCAACAAGTGCAAGGTCAGGACCATGGATAAGGCCAATGCCAGGCACAGATAAGGGCTGGGTGTAGAAAGTGCTGATAGTAGCTCTGAAGAAAAACACTTGGGGGTGTCAACTGATGAGAAGCTCACCATGAGCCAGCAGTGCACCCATGCAGCCCTGAGGGCAAATTGTGTCATAGGCTGCATCAAGAGGAATGTGGCCAGCAGGTGAAGACAGGTGATTCTGCCCCTTTGCTCATGTGAGACCCCATCTCAAATACTGCAGCCAGTTCTGATGTCCCCATCATGAGAAAGACACAGAGCTGTTTGACCAAGTCCAGAGGAGGGATACAGAGATGATCTTAGGGCTGGAGCACCTCTGCTATGATATCACAGTATCACAGTATAACCAAGGTTGGAAGAGACCCCAAGGATCATCAAGTCCAACCCGTCCCAACAGACCTCACAACTAGACCATGGCACCAAGTGCCATGTCCAGTCTCCTCTTGAACACCTCCAGGGACGGCGACTCCACCACCTCCCCAGGCAGCCCATTCCAATGACGAATGACTCGCTCAGTGAAGAACTTCCTCCTCACCTCGAGTCTAAACCTCCCCTGGCACAGCTTGAGACTGTGTCCCCTTGTTCTGGTGCTGGTTGCCTGGGAGAAGAGACCAACCCCCTCCTGTCCACAACCACCCTTCAGGTAGTTGTAGAGGGCAATGAGGTCACCCCTGGTCTTTCTCTTCTCCAGGCTAATGATGACAGGCTGAGGGAGCTGGGCTTGTTCAGCCTAGAGAAGGCTCAAGAAGAACCTTATAGCTGCCTTCCAATACCTGAAGGGAACCTACAGGAATGCTGGAGAGGGACATTTCATAAGGGTGTCTAACAATGGGACAAGGGAATATGGTTTTAAGCTGAGGGAGAGTAGGGTTTAGACTGGATCTTAGGAAGAAGACCTTTCAGTATGAGGGTGGTGAGACACTTGAATAGGCTTCCCAAGAATGTTGTGGATGCCTCCTCCCTGGGGCTGTTCAAGGCCAGGCTGGGTGAAGACTTGAGCAGCTGAGTCTAGTTGAGAGACATCCCTGCCCATGGCAGGGAGGTTGGAGCAGATATCTCCAAGGTCCCTTTAGGCTTAAGCCATTCTGTGATTAAACTACCTTGTAAGAAGTTTCTGGAAAGGAAATTTTTTTCTTGCACTCTCAATCAAGCAGAGAAATCCTCTTTCCCACCACTCCTGCAACAGAAATATCAAGTACACTCACCATATTTAAAAATATAGTACAAAATGGGTCACAAGAAAAGCATTTTCACCTTAACTTTTGTGAGGATTTATATAAAGATGAATATTTTGTATTTTTACAGGGTTGTCTGTCAGCCTCAAAAGTTTTTAACATGCTTGGATGATCAGCTCAGTTTTGTAATATGGACAAAATGACTTACTTAAACCCTATACATACTTCAGTTATTTCATTTACTCCTTTCCTCCATCTTCAAGGACCTCTTGAAGATAGCTTCACCTCATCAGCACAGTTAACAACACTATGAATAACATCTACTCCAGTAATGCAGGCTGAATATTTGATACATGCAGATAAGAAGCAGGGTTGATGACTTCAGAGGAAAGGACTTTCAGGATCACAACTGAAAATCTGCGTATAGGCCAAGCTGCAAAAGAGAGCAACCAAGCTTCTGATGTGAGTGGGAACTCTGCGTGGAAGAATTAATGAACTGAATTCCAAATTGTTGACTTAATTATTGATAACGGCTCCATTATCTATCAGCCTTTTGCAAGAGTTATTCTAAGCCATAGAGATGGAGTTACGTAAACAGAAGTATAAGCACACAGTGGTTTTTTTATAAAACCTCAGTAATTCTTACTTCATTTCATTCTCATGACAAGAAATTAGTTTCACAGTGAATCTGTGGGAGGATCCCTGGAGGATCTTTGAATTGTCACAGCTTAACATCTTTGACATCACAGAATTAACTCCCTAGAGCTTTCAGAAATCAAAGGTCTCTTAAATAACTGGAAATAATTTTAGGGGCCGTGGCATTTACGGTACTGATTGGTCCCTAAAACAAGAAAGCTTCTCTTCTATTGCTTTTCTTTACAGCTGTTAAGGCTTGTGGTTTTGTTGTTTGTGTTTTGAGTTCTTTCTAATCACAGAAAAATAAAGGAAGGAAAGCTGCGTAGGGTTTTTTATATATTCTTTCAATTTTTTCTCCTGGTGGTTTAGGTCATCTTCATGCTGATGTTTCTCTTCAGTGATAAATCTAAGGAACTTTGTTGCCAAGCTGAGTTTTTTTTAATAGGACAGAATTTCAAAGGCTATGTTAATAGAGTGTTCTACAGTTTCATCACCCTCTGCTGAAAAGCAGTGTGCTACCATTTTACAGCAGCTAGACAAATCTAACAGAGTTATACAACAATAATGCAATAATAATAATACAATAAACCAGGTTGGAAGAGACCTTCAAGATCATCGCGTCCAACCCATCAACCAATCCAACCCACCTAAACAACTAAACCATGGCACCAAGCACCCCATCAAGTCTCCACCTGAACACCTTGTACATCTGAGAAAGGAAACAGATCAAGAGTTATAGGCTACTGATTTTATAGGATTCTAAAGGCAATTAAAAGCCATAATTATAGTGCATGGTGAGGGTCAGTCATATTGTGCTCTTTCTCTCTCAGGTAATTATCTGTCAGTCAGCTGTGGCCAATTTTGCCAACATCATCTTCACTCGTATTTATGACACATACTTCCCAATCAAACCAATTTTATGGTCTGAAATTGATAGGTCCTTCCTTATAACTATTTTGAGGACAAGTCCTGCAGGAAAACTTGGTGAAGTACAATTAGATGCTGTTGATTTTGAAGCAGAGCTGACCAACAAGCAAAATCTCCCCAAAACCACACTTGGTTTGGGAGGTTCTCCCAGACTCCTCAGTGTGTAAGCTCAGTTTTGTGGTCTGACAGTTCAACTAGGCTTTGCTCTTTCTGTCAAATGATTTGGACATCACACAATCAGTAAAGATTTGCAGCTTCACAGTACTTGTGTAAATGAAAAGCACATGCTAAGGACACATCTCTCTTCCTGTGATCCAGGACTTGCAAGGCTGAAGTATAGATTAAAATAGTATGACCAAATTTTTTGAGAAAAATTAATGATTGATCAAAGTTTATGAGGTCCAGACCATTACCCTTTTATTAACTTACCTTTTAACAGTTGTTTGTACAATCCACTGACAAAAAACCCTCAAAGGTATCTGTGCAGTCTTCCACTTACTATTGGTTTTCATTCTAATGTGTACACAATTGAATTATCTTGATGACATACACTGAAACAAGCAGTCTTTGATGCCTCAAAGCCAGAGATGACATTGTCGAGACACAACTGTTCTTCTGCTCTCTTTTAATAAAGAAGGGGGAAAAACCCCAAGGGTGGTGGAATGCTGTAATAGGTTGCCAAGGGAGGAAGTTGGGGCACCATCCCTGGAGATATTCAAGGTGAGGCTTGACAGGACTCTGGGAAACCTGATGTAGTTGAGGATGCCCCTGCAGAGGGAGTTAGTCTAGATGACCTAGGACTGAAGGAGTTGGGGCTGTTCAGTCTGGAGAAGAGAAGGCTCCGAGGTGACCTCATTGTGGCTTTCCAGTATCTGAAGGGGGCCTACAGGAAGGCTGGGGAGGGACTTCTCAGGATCTCAGGTAGTGATAGGACTAGGGGGAATGGAATGAAGCTGGAAATGGGGAGATTCAGGCTGGATGTGAGGAAGAAGTTCTTTACCATGAGAGTGGTGAAGCCCTGGAATGGGTTGTCCAGGGAGGTGGTTGGGGCCCTGTCCCTGGAGGTGTTTAAGACCAGGCTGGACGAGGCTCTGGCCAGCGTGATCTAGTGTAGGGTGTCCCTGCCCATGGCAGGGGGGTTGGAACTAGATGATCCTTGTGGTCCCTTCCAACCCTGACTGATTCTATGATTCTATGACCTTCAGAAGTTCCTTCCAACCCAGACCATTCTATGATAATAAAAATCTAACTTTTATCAGATTTATTCTCTGAACAGGGTATTTTTCCTCTACTTCTTATTGGCTCCTAGCCAAACACTTGAAGGAGTTGGTTTATGCATGGAGAATAACTTTACACAGGAGAGGCAGCAGCTTATACCAAACAATCCTTAATCTGAAGGATAACACCGAACATCGGACCTAACATAACCTATTGTACCGCCACCCAATCACAAAATATTCATCTTATAATATCTGATACTTGTATTGTAATTAAAATACATCTCTTCTACAACTGAGTTTTCAAAGGTGATCATTCAAGCAAATGGGAGACAGAGTATTGAAAACCAATTCAGCAGAGGGACAGGTTTACCATCTCTTCCATCTGATGGGTCGGAGAATGAATATTGAATGCTTTACTTAAACCTAATTACTAAAAAAAAAGTCATAAATTGCATTGGCTTAGCAAGTTTGTTAATGGTCTCTTCTGTATTTGTGAAAGATACAAGACACAGATCACAGGAGGGTAACTCTGAATGAAAAAGCTTTGAAAGGAGGCTTGTGATCTCAGCATGGAGCACTTTTAACCCCTTTGATGTTTCCTAGAAGGGCAACATTGCAAGGTAAAAGCAGGCCTGGGAATTTGGGGAGACATTTAATTTCAGATGCCACGCAGGCATCTGAGAGATGTGATCTACTGGATCTGGAGGAGGTGATCTACTGGATCTGCTACTCCTAAATGAGGAAAAAATCATTGGGTTTGTGGAGTCAAGAGTAGCTTTCATTGCAGTGACCACGAGATGATGGAGTTAAAGAAGTTAAAGGCATGCAGTACCTGAACTTCAGCAGAATACTTCAGGGAATGTGCAGACAGGTAGCTAAGATCCCCTTGATTGGCTAAAGGCCTCAGCTGTTTGATTTAACTTCTGAGTTTAGGCCTGCTTTGAGCAGAAGGGTTGAAGTAGATGACAGGTTACCCAGGGAGGTGGTGGAAGCCTCATCCCTGGAGGTTTTTAAGGCCAGGCTGGATGTGGCTGTGAGCAACCTGCTCTAGTGTGAGGTGTCCCTGCCCATGGCAGGGGTGTTGGAACTAGCTGATCCTTGAGATCTCTTCCAATCCTAACAGTTCTGTGATTCTATGACCTTTCAAGGTCCCTTCAAACCTGAATTTTCTGCAATGTATACAATTTTTTATGGTTCACTCAATGTAATTTCTCACTGGAGGGTAATGGAGGAAATATCAATATTAGGCTTAAGGCAGGCATGTTGCAAAGTCCCTTGAAATTTCCTGGGGAAGTGCTGGATCTCTTCTAATTAAGCACTAAATAAAACATGCTAGAAAAACAGAACAATGCACCTAACCCACATCTGCACTATTAAAGTTTGGTTAAAATCCCAGTTTCAGATGGTAGATAACCACCTAATAGATCAAATGCTGCCTTGCTTAGTCTGCTTGTAAATACAGCTTCATTTGCTTTCCAACTGAGCTGGTCTGGCAATTTTATTTTGGGGGTAATTTCAACCCACTACAAATGGACAGAGATAGAAAATAGGACATAGTGGGTGTCTTGTTGATGGGGAGCTGTAGCTTTGATAGCAAAATGTTGTGTTATTACCCACTCCTCTTCCCTCTCGTACCTCCTTGACTGTCTACACAGCACAGTTAGTTTGAATGCTGCTATAATAATACAAAACCAACTCAGAAATTAGGCAGAAATGACCTTACCAGCCTTCCAGTTGTTATTCATTCAGGCCTTCTCATCTCATCTCATTAAAAACAAGCAGACGTATCTTGAGGATAACAGAGATCTTTTTGCATCATGTTCAGAATAATGTTCTTGCTTCTCCTGCTTGCAAATTTAACTTGGAAATAAAGCAGGTGACAAAAATGTCACTTCAGCTAATATATTCCATGATATACCTCTTTAGCATCTATGTGGAAATAAAAGGTAAGCATTCAGAGTTCATTACACAGTGAATGAAACTCAGAAGGTCTGGTACCTTCTGAAAGACAGACCTGAGAGAAAGTGGATTTTCATCATTTGAAAAATTGAGAAACATATCCCTATCGTTGTTGTTTTCAGAAATGCCTTCAAAGAAAGAGTATTTTACTTATATAAATAATTCTTTTCTTTATCCTATATTCTCCCTGAAAAGAAAAACCCAAATGAAACCCAAAGCACTTTGCCTCAATGAGTCCATCAATAGATTTTTAACATTTCAGAACTGGGGTCCTGTTCTGGACAATGATAATAGCAAGGATGAACTATGCTTCTGGCCCAATAGCCATGAGGGCATGGGATCTTTGATTAAAAGACACCCAGCATGTAAAAAGAGGAAATAGAGCACTTTTTCTAAAATATCACATAAGAGTATGGAAAAGAACATGTATAAATTCTCTAAAGCAGCACCAGAACAAGAGGACAGTCTCAAGCTGTGCCAGGGGAGGTTTAGGCTGGATGGTAGGAAGAAGTTCTTCATAGAAAGAGTAATTGGCCATTGGAATGTGCTGCCCAGGGAGGGGTTGAAGTCATCATCACTGGAGGTGTTTAGGAAGAGACTTGTTGGGGTGCTTGGTGCCATGGTTGACTTGAATAGGTAGTGTTGGGTCATAGGTTGGACTTGATGATCTCAAGGGTCTCTTCCAACCTGGTTAATTCTATTCTATTCTACTCTATTCCATTCTACTCTACTCTAAACTGGGGCTGTTCAGCCTGGAGAAGAGAAGGCTCTGGGGAGACCTTATAGTGACATTTCAATATCTGAAGGGGACCTACAGCAAAGGCTGCAGGAGAACTGTTCAGAAGGGTTTGCGGTGATAGGATGAAGGGCAATGCTTTGAAACTGGGACAGGGCAGATTTATGATGGACATAAGAAGGAAATTCTTTACAATGAGAGTGGTAAAACACTGGAACATGTTGCCCAGGGATGTGGTTGAGGCCCCATCCCTGGTGACATTCAAGATCAAACTCTCAAATGTGGCCCTGGGCAGCCTGATCTTGTGGGAGGTGTCCCTGCTGATTGCAGGGGTGTTGGACAAGATGACCTTGAGGGTCCATAGCAATCCAAGGCAATCTGTGAATCAAAGAGATAAAATACCCTCCTCAGGAATGCAACCTTACTTAGCTGATGAGAATGATAGACGTTGGGGAAGTCTAGGGGTGTGTGGAGAGGCAGAGGCAGAGTAAACTTCTGGAACAGGTTGTTTGTCCATGTGAAGTTTCAAAAGTTCTTTTCCTCATGGGTTTCAACAAGTCTTCTTTCAGATATGCTTGGCCTCTTTTTAAGAATGGAGTCAGAAACATAGCTGCTACCAAATCTACTGAACCCAAATCAAACGGCAAGTTAATTCAGTTTTAAAGGAGACGTATTATGCAATGTTGAGACATTGGCATGTATAATAATACAATACAATACACCAGGTTGGAAGAGACCTTCAAGATCATCACGTCCAACCCATCACCCAATCCAACCCACCTAAACAACTAGATCATGGCACCAAGTACCCCATCAAGTCTCCTCTTGAACACCTCCAATGATGGTGACTCCACCACCTCCGCAGGCAGTCCATTCCAATGGACAATCACTCTCTCTGTATAGAACTTCTTCCTAACATCCAGTCTAAACCTCCCCTGGCACAGCTTGAGACTGTGTCCTCTTGTTCTGGTACTGGCTGCCTGGGAGAAGAGACCAACCTCTGCCTGTCCACAACCTCCCTTCAGGGAGTTGTAGAGAGCAAGAAGGTCACCCCTCAGTCTCCTCTTCTCCAGGCTAAGCAACCCCAGCTCCCTCAGCCTCTCTTCATAGGGCTTGTGTTCCAAACCCCTCATCAACTTTGTTGCCCTTCTCTGGACACGTTCCAGCAAGTCAACATCCTTCCTAAACTGAGGGGCCCAGAACTGGACACAGGACTCAAGGTGTGGCCTAACCAGTGCTGAGCACAGGGCAGAATGACCTCCCTGCTCCTGCTGGCCACGCTCTTCCTGATGCAGGCCAGGATGCCATTGGCCCTCTTGGCTGCCTGGGCACACTGC
The DNA here is from genome assembly GCA_033816785.1 of Picus viridis. Classification (NCBI taxonomy): domain Eukaryota; kingdom Metazoa; phylum Chordata; class Aves; order Piciformes; family Picidae; genus Picus; species Picus viridis. The sequence continues at coordinate 42,511,622 of CM066575.1, read as the reverse complement.
AGGCTCATGTTCAGCCTACCATCAACCAGTACCCCCAGGTCCTTCTCTGCCTGGCCGTTCTCCAGCCACTCTGACCCCAGCCTGTAGCACTGCCTGGGGTTGTTGTGGCCAATGTGCAGAACCCGGCACTTGGATGCGTGAAAATCTGCCCTGGTTTTAGAACATGAAATGTGCCAGACTACTGCAAAACAATTGAACAATGAAGTAAACCAGAAAGTAGTTGTCTGTATTTTGCATGGTTTGCCTATTTCAGCAGATATTGGACTCAGACTGCAGATATTGGAACCAGGGAGGCTCATACCATGAAAATAGGGGGAGCTTCACATTCACCAAAACCCTCTAATCCTCAGAGAAATCTGAGTCTTTGTCACACACTAAATAAGGATGCAGGACCGGCACACAGAATCACACAGAAAACTGTCAGCATTGGAAAGGTCCTCAAGGATCATATAGCTCCTTGGAGCCTTCTCTTCCCCAAACTGAAGAACCCAAACACTTCCAGCCTGTCCCTATTGAAGAGGTGCTCCAGCCCTCTGATCGTACTTCTGGCCCTTCTCTCGACACACTCCAGCACGTCCAGATCTTTCTTGTAATAAGGGCTCCATAACTGGACACAGTATTCCAGGTGGGGTCTCACCAGAGTGGAGTAGAGGGGGAAATCTTATCTTGACCTGCCGACCACTTTTCTCTTGGTGCAGCCCAGGCTCTGGTTGACTTTCTGGGCTGCAAGTGCACACTAATGGCTCATTTTGAACTTCTCATCCACCAGCACCAAGTCCTTTTCTTCAAGGATGCTCTCAAGCCACTCACTACCCAACCTATATCAGTGCCTGGGAATGCCCCGACCCTGTTGAGACCAATTCCACAATGCACCAGCAACCAGTACATGTAACCAGCAGAAGTATAATGTGCATGCTCATGGACATTCCCCAGCAGCTAAAAAGCACTGAAGGTAAAACCAATCACAGCACATACATATTTTAAGTATGTCAAAACTCTAGCTCCTTGTCATACATTTGAAGACAGGCAGGTGCTTAATCATCTTTGCAAAAACTGACCGTGATTGCCTGGAGCTGAAAAAAAAAGCACAGAGGGACTCTTCACCTTTGGTGAAGCAAAGAGTAATTCCAGGGCTACAATAAAGGGCTGAAATGATTTTTTTTGTGCATCAAATTAATATTTCTGCAGGAGTGACCATGACTTACACAACTTCTATTTCTGCAGGACTGCAATAGCAGATAGGGAAATAGACCTCAACAAGTTTGTCTTCTGGCTTCTAGTCATTCCTCAAATTCACAGCATGCAAGCAAGAACACAAGTATATCTGCTTGCTCCAGCCTTCAGCCATTCTGAACTGCAAGTCAGAGACTTGTGAGATGTATTTTTCTCTTATATATTTGTTCTGCTTTGTCTCTTCCCCACCAGGATGGTTAGGTCAATAGGTGCATTCCATTTAACATATACTCTGTTAGTAAATCAAAACTTTGAAGAACACTGTCTTTTGCATGTCTCCTTGTAACACTTACATCATTTCCTACTGGGCTGTCATTTCCCTTCCTCTTATCACCTCACAAATGCAAATTAAGTCATTATCTAGTTAAATTCTGAACAGGCATTATTCATGTGAGAAATCGTTACTTTGTAGTGCTAAGGAAGCATTTTCTCCCCCAACCTTTGGCACTTTGCAATAAACTTGGTCTGATCTAAATTGATTGCTCTGGGATTATTTTGGAGTCATTAAAATAATGCTGTATTGACATTCAGTAATGTCTTTAATTAGCATTTTCAAATCTCAACATTTTTAATTAAACATGCACAGGTAGAACTTATTTCAGCTGTATGTAATTTTTATATGCCTTGGACTCATATCTTATTTTGAGCATTATATAATTGATCTCAGAAAACTGGTTTTGCTGGAGTAAAAGTGCTGGCAGTAAAGAGGTAATGAGCACAGAATCACAGAAACATTCAGGCTGGAAAAGACCTTCAGGATCACCAAGTCCAACCCAGCACCCCAAGGCTCACCCCTGAACCATATTCCCAAGCACCACATCCAAACAACCTTTAAACACATCCAGGGTTAGTGACTCAACCTCTTCCCTGGGCAGCACATTCTAATGCCTGACCACTCTTGCCATGAAAAATTGTTCCTAATGTCCAGTCTAAACCTACCCAGACACAGCTTGAATCTGTTTCCTCTTGTTCTGTCACTAATTACCTGGGAGAAGAGACCAGCACCAACCTCCTTTCAGGTAGCTGTAAAGAGCAATGAGGTCTCCCCTCAGCCTCTTCTTTTCCAAACTAACCATCTCCAGCTCCTTCAGTCACTCTTCATAACATTTGTTCTTCAGGCCCCTCTCCAGCTTTCTAGCCCTCCTCTGCACTGGTTCCAGCACCTCCCCTCTCTTGTATCGAGGTGCCCAAAACTGGACACAATTCTCAAGGTGTGGCCTCACCAGAGCTGAGTACAAGGGGACAACCACCTCCCTGCTCCCACTGGATACAGCATGGCTAATCCCAGCCAGGATGTCCTTGGCTTTCTTGGCCACCTGGGCACCCTGCTGGCTCATATTCAGTTGCTTTTCAATTAGAACTCCCAGGTCCCTTTCTGCCAGCAGCTTTCCAGCCACACTGCCCCCAGCCTGTAGTGTTGCTTGGGGCTGTTGGTCCAAGTGCACAACCTGGCATTTGGCCTTGTTGAAGCTCATCCTGTAGCAGCACCCCATAAGCTGTTCAGATATCAAAACAAGCTCCATGAAGAACACAACATGGCCAGTCTTCCAAAAGTGTTGAGAGTTACAACTCCTTACTATTCGTTAATCTCTCCTCAGATTTCAGGTTGATTTTTCAGGCACTTCAAACCTATAAACACAGCAACTGAAGACAGGAATGGGTTTTTTTTTATGCAACAGCAAGCAGATTTGATGTTTTATGTGGAACACTTGTAAAAGTTCAAGTCTGCTTTGGACCAGCTAGTGCTAAAATCGCTATGTGTGACTTCAAGGTCTTAGACTGATCTAGGGATGATTTTTATGGTTTCAGACTTCTTTTGCTTAGCTAGCAGATTCTAAAATCTTTTTAGTTGGCTTTTTTGTAATCCTAAATTTGCAGAGAAGTTTAATCCTGTCAGCCTCAGATTTTCTTCTCCTTAGCTGTTTCTGTAGCACTTTAATCATTTAATCGTTGTGCAAGAACATAAAGTGTGCCACTAAAACACCACCTTACTCTGTGATTTCTTCACTTCCTTGGCAACACTCACATTTTGTCAGTTCCTCTACCAACTCTCATGGTAGAAAGGTTTTAATTTCATTTCAGACAGATAAAGCTACAACACAATACAATAAACCAGGTTGGAAGAGACCTTCAAGATCGTGTCCAACCCATCAAACAACTAAATCATGTCACCAAGCACCCCATCAAGTCTCCTCCTGAACACCTCCAATGATGGTGACTCCACCACCTCCACGGGCAGCACATTCCAATGGGGAATCACTTTATCTGTATAGAACTTCTTCCTAATGTCCAGTCTAAACCTGCCCTGGCGCAGCCTGAGACTGTGTCCTCTTGTTCTGGTGCTGGCTGCCTGGGAGAAGAGACCAACCTCTGCCTGTCCACAACCTCCCTTCAGGGAGTTGTAGAGAGCAAGAAGGTCACCCTTCAGTCTCCTCTTTTCCTGGCTAAGCAACCCCAGCTCCCTCAGCCTCTCTTCATAGGGCTTGTGTTCCAAACCCCTCACCAACTTTGTTGCCCTTCTCTGGACACGTTCCAGCAAGTCAACATCCTTCCTAAACTGAGGGGCCCAGAACTGGACACAGGACTCAAGGTGTGGCCTAACCAGTGCAGTGTACAGGGGCAGAATGACCTCCCTGCTCCTGCTGGCCACACTGTTCCTGATGCAGGCCAGGATGCCATTGGCCTTCTTGGCTGCCTGGGCACACTGCAGGCTCATGTTCAGCCTACCATCGACCAGTACCCCCAGGTCCCTCTCTGCCTGGCTGCTCTCCAGCCACTCTGACCCCAGCCTGTAGCACTGCCTGGGGTTGTTGTGGCCAATGTGCCTGGGCCTCAAAAGCCATCTAGACATTGTCTTGGGCAATAGTCTTAGGTGTCCCTGTTTGGGATGGTGAGCTGGAGTAGATGATCTCCAGAGGTCATTTCCACCCTCAACCATTCTGTGATTTATAGACTCACGATTGCACAAGGAAAATGCAAAGGTGACCTTGTTGCTGGCAGATGTAATTAGCATAGCTTTAGCGAGTGAAGAATTCTTTCTGTTTGTTCATTTGCTACAGGAATTTCTCACATGTTGACAAATAACTAACAAGATTAAAAGATTACTTGACTAAGTCATGTGGAGTGTGGACAGCTGTTTTATAGGAAATGCTTTGGCCCTGTAACAATGAATGAGTGTCCTGCTTTCTTTGGGCACCAGCACCAGAAATTCCATCTAATAAAGAAGCATTTGCCTAGTGAAAACAGTTAAGCAGATTATCAACAGATGCTTTGTTTTTTTTTAACTACAGACTCAGGAGTAGAAGCAGAGGAGTACTGAGGGTGTAAAATAATTTTCATCAGAGATTATTTAGTCCCAGTTGCCTGTGTGAAGGGCAGTTGGGGTGTCCATTGGCATTAACCTAAATGTATTCAAAACATCCTGACTTAGAGACTTGGTTGACGCTTGTTAATCTCTCTTTATAATAATGCAGACAAGGAAACTCCTGAAAGGAGATTGTAGACAGTTGGAGGTTGGTTTCTTATTGCTCTCTACAACTACCTGAAGGGAGGTTGCAGCCAGGTGGGGGTTGGTCTCTTCTCCCAGGCAACCAGCAACAGAACAAGAGGACACAGTCTCAAGCTGTGCCAGGGGAGGTTTAGACTGGATTTTAGGAAGAAGTTCTTCATAGAGAGAGAGATTGGCCATTGGAATGTGCTGCCCAGGGAGGTGATGGGGTCACTATCCCTGGAGATGTTTAGGAAAAGACTGGATGGGATGCTTGGTGCCATGGTTTAGTTTTGTTGGATGATAGGACTCACTGATCTCAAAGGTCTCTTCCAACTCGTTTAATTCTATTCTTCTCTCAGGCACCCAGTGGCAGAACAAGAGGACACAGTCTCAAGCTGCACCAGGGGAAATTTAAGCTCAAGGTGAGAAGTTCTTCCCAGAAAGAGTACTTGGCCAGGGGAATGTGCTGCCCAGGTGGTGGAATCACTGCCTCTGGAGGTATTCAAAAAGGATTTGATGTGGCACTTGGAGCCATGGTTTAGCTGTCAGGAGGTGTTAGGTATTAGGTAATAGGTTGGACTTGATCCCTGAGGTCTCTTCCAACCTGGTTGATTCTGTGTAATCTTTTTCAAAGCAGTGCAACCCTCTGAAAAGTGAAAAACTTGCACTCTTCAAATAACTCATACTTAATACAGAAGATCATTGTCAAAAGGAAAAGAAAAAGAAAGGCCTTTTCCTCCTAGTATTGTTATTGGTGAATGAAAGATTATAAATCCATGTCACCTCCCTCTCTTTTTTGCCATGTAACAACCTAATGGCTTCTGTAATCACTAATGGTCTACTGCATGTATGAACTACCAAAAAGTAGCTTGTAAGTAAGCTTAAGTAGTTAGAGGCAGTACCATTAAATATCTGAATAAGCAGTAATTTTGAGAATTAATATTTTATTCTTCATTTATATTTTATTTAATGTGTTTACATTAAATGTATAAAAATATATATTTAATGTATAATTTATATAGAAAATATATAATAAATATTAATTCTATGTAGTATTTTATTCCTCATTAATATATTATTCTTCATTTGGTAGCACCCATAAAATATGTACTAAGTTAGTTTAGTGTCCCTGCCCGTGGCAGGGGTGTTGGAACTAGGTGATCTTCAAGGTTCCTTCCAACCTAAACCATTCTATGCTAGTGTCCTGAACCAATCAACTGGTAATTCCTAAGTTGGGTGGGAAATAATTTGGGTTACTGCACCCTTCCACATGTGTACAAACTCTCAACTGCAGCTGCAGAAAGGCTTGAAACACAAATTTGTAGCGACAAAGTATTTTTTATTACATCACAATGCATGTTTCATTTTGCTCTCACTGAGAAGAATTAAATGAAGTATTTGTCCTATTTTTTTAACATATTTACTTATTTATTTCTTGCAGAGGCACAGCAAAATTCCAACTAAGGCAGTTGCCATTTTTCTAGCTCAGAAGCCAGACTTGATTTTTGAGGTACTATGAAGGCTTGTAAAGAAAATCTGTTTAAATAGAAGACTCAGAACATTTTGAGGTTAGTTGCTGAAATAATCACCATTAAATCAACATATTTCTGGGGAAAAAAGTTACATCAGTAGACACAAGAGTATTTATTTCCTTATATTTCAGTGTGGTTGGAAGCAAAGCTGTCTATTAATTCACAGAAATCAGGGAGTGGTAGGGGTTGGAAAGGACCTCTGAAGGTCATCTAGCCCAAAACTCCTGGAATAGCCTTTCTACCCTTTTTCTGAGTCAAAATTTATTGAGTCAGGCTGCTAAATTAGGCATGAACTATGACATTTTCTTTCTAGAATGACATAATTTAATATATTGGTAAGACAACCTGTCTTTGAGTTATGAATTTACTTCAGTGTTGTGGTGGGTTGAAGTTTCCCCCAGCATTAACTCTTTGCCATTAAATTTCAATGGCATAGCCTAAAACTATCACAAGTGTTTCTACTACCTACCCTTCAGACAAAGACTAACTTTTGCTCTGCCACCACCATTTTCGCACCCATCCTAGAGCCAGGGACAGGACCCTCAACCAGCCAAGGTACCACACAGAGAAGCTCAGCCCCAGTGAGGAGGCACAGCCAGCACCCAGGGATGAGATTGGAGTAGTCATCAATGTTGGCCCTAACAACCGGGGGCCACCAGGCCCCCGGCCTTTGTTGTCACCACCACCAACACCCAGTGTGCACCATGGGCACTCACCAGGGATGAGAGGAGGATCCTCAGCCCAGATGGGCTCAGCTTGGGGCTGCTGCCTTTCCTGGGGGAATTAAATAGGGGAGTGGGTGGGGCAGGCAAAGTGGTTATGCCTGGGGAGGGAGGAAACTCCAACAGAGCCCAGGTGCTGTGAGATTTGAAGTGAAAAGGGGAGAAAATGGGGCAGGTGGGATGGAAAAGGGGCAGACTGTGAAACGAGTGTAATAGAGAAAGAATGGGTATTAAAATAAAATATGAATGATTGACTTTATGTGATTTCTAGATGCTTAATATGTCTCTTTTCAGGATGTTCCACTACTCTTGGATATTAGATAATTTATTGACAAACCCAAACATGATTTTTATAGGCCAGTACTAATTTCTGTAAACAAAAATACCCACACAGCTTCTGCTAAGGTAATTGTATAGCATTATATTGTATAGAATCATAGAATTGTTAGGGTTGGAAGGGACCACAAGGATCATCCAGTTCTAATGCCCTTGCCATGGGCAGGGACCCTTCATGCTAGATCAGGTCACCCAGAGCCACATCCACCCTTAAAAACCCCCAGGGATGGGGCTCTTACCACCTCCCTGGGCAACCTCATCCAATCTATCACCACCCTCATGGGGAAGAATTTCTTCCTAACATCCAAGCTGAATCTACACATTTCTAGTTTTGTTCCATTCCCCCTGGTCCTATCACTCCCTGACAGCCTAAGAAGTCCCTCCTCAGCTTTCCTGTAGGACCCCTTCAGATACTGGAAGGCAACAATTATGTCTCCTTGGAGCCTTCTCTTCTCCAGACTGAATAGCTCCAACTCCCTTAGTCTGTCCCCATAGAAGAGGTGCTCCAGTCCTCTGATCATCCTTGTGGCCTTTCTCTGGACACATTCCAGCATGTCCATATCCATCTGAACTGCATGCAGTACTCCAGGTGGGGTCTTAGCAGAGTGGAGTAGAGGGGGAGAATCACCTCCCTCGCCCTGCTGGCTATGCTTCTCTTGATGCAGCCCAGGATGTGATTGGCTTTCTGTGTGCAAGTGCACTCTGGTGGCTCATGTTGAGCTTCTCATCCACCAGGATCCCCAAGTCCTTCTCTTGAGGGCTGCTCAGTAAACTCTTTATCTCAACCTGAAGGGTTTCTTTTGGGGTTGTTTTCCTGCCCATCTGTGTGTGGGGGAGGGAGCTTGCTCCTGAGAGCAGGTTGTGTGAAGCCAGGACACTGCTGGGCTGAAGAGGAGCCAATGGGTTTAGCTAGCAGATTTGAACTCTCCTACAGCTAAACAGGAATAGTAGATGCCACAATGAACCCTGTGTGAGTATGGAAGCAATATGAATATGAGACAGTAACTCTTTGTTCTACAGGCACAAGAGCATGAGTTACAAAGAAAAGTAAAGAGAAGAGAGAGTTCTTCCAGAAGGAGAGCTGCGCTGCTCTACCATGAGTCTGAGTAGGGGAACATCTCAAGAACTGATTGTATTGGAGGCTGAAGTAAGCATAACTGAGAATAAGTGGGAAAAGCACCCCTGGAGAATCATAGCACTTCAACATCATTCCCAGAGTCTTCATTAAAATAAAGAAGGAAAACAAAAACATTCAGGACTCAGTATTCAATTCAGAACTCAACACAGTATCTAAAGGAGATTCTTGCAAGAATGGCATCGAATCATAACCAGTCACCATTTAGTGTCAGTGTGTCACTGCATAACACCAAGTCTATGGAAGCAGTGAATACAACAATCCTTGCTCATTCTCTGAATGATGATCTCTGCAGGCTCTTTGAACTCTCATTTCTCCATCCCCTATCAAGCACTTCTTCCTTTTAACTAATTTCCTTATTTGAGGCAATGTAAATGTAGAAACAATTTTCAATACAGAAGTTTAAGTGTCCTATTTTCTAACGCTTTCATGATTAAATGAATAAACCATCTCAGTTCAAGCATCTCTCTGGTTTCCAGTTTCACACGAGCATTTGATATCTAGATCATGTATCTCTATTTTTTCTATTTCATTTCATTAATCTGGATTACTGGAAATAGTAATTGAAAATTTTGTTAGAAATCTTTTTTACACTCCTGGACAATCTGTGTTTTTATTTTCTCAGTGTTCTGTAGTCCCCAGTGCTGATCAGGGATGCTCATAAGGTAAATGACCGGGCACTGCTGTGGCATTAAGACAGAAAACAACTTTGCTTGAGAAGGCTGAAAAAAGACACAAAAATATTCTTGGTAGAATCATAGAATCAATAAGGTTGGAAAAGACCTCAAAGATCATCAAGTCCAACCTGTCACCCAGCACCTCATGACTACTAAACCGTGGCATCAAGTGCCACATCCAAGAGGACACCATCTCAGGCTGTGCCAGGGGAAGTTTAGGCTCGAGGTGAGGAGAAAGTTCTTCACTGAGAGAGTCATTCATCATTGGAATGGGTTGCCCAGGGAGGTGGTGGAGTCACCATCCCTGGAGGTGTTCAAGAAGGGATTGGACTTGGCACTTGGTGCCATGGTTTAATCATGGGGTCTGTGGTGACAGGTTGGGCTTGATGATCTTTGAGGTCTCTTCCAACCTTGGTGATTCTGTGATTCTGTGATACTTTTTAATCTCACTTCCTTTCACTTACATGATGATCTCAAGTGGCTTTATCATTACAGAGTATTATTGTTTCCATAGACTGGCAGATTCCCTGAGATCCATTACAGGGTTCTGCTGTTGATAGCCTGTTTGTAAACAGAACATGGGTAATAGGGTGCTATATTAATACACAATTTCTTTCCCTTTCCCCTGCATTTTTTAACAAGAAAGGAATTGGATAGTTTATCTCTCCTTCCCCTCTGGAATGATTTGCTGGCACTTCAGGATGAATTCCACACACAGCTTGTCAAAGAGTCATTTGGTTGGCTACAGTTCATCCATATAAATTGAATGCTTCAAAGATTTTCCTCACTTTGACCTGTGTCTCAAAATCCCTGCAGGAAACTGCATCATACAAAAAAGCAGAGTGATCAGAGTGAATAACCTGGGACTATCCAAGGAGCAGAAAGGCTCAGAACTAATGTCTTGTTGCTATTTGCTCACCTATACCTGGTAGCTCACATGTGGACTCATTTACTCCAGAGGCAGCATCTTTCTGCCAATTTTAATGTAAGAAACAGGCCCTAAAATCCCTCAGACTGAAACTTAAGATCAGACTGATGTTGCATATATGCCACCTCCACCAGAATCAATGGATTAGAAGTAGACCTGTGCAATAACACTCAGAATTATAAGGGTTAAAAATAAAATGCTTCCATTAGCATAAAAAATAGTATGTTCAAAATATTTTGTGTAACATGAAAAATCCTTAATTTGGCCTTAATTACCATTTTACATGAAACTAACATTTAAGACATTAGTATTTCTTATGAGATTGGTTTCATTTTTCCAGTGTCTCCTGAAGGGGTTGGAGGACCTGCTGAAGGGTTTGAATGATCTATTGGAGGGTTAGAAGGATCTACCGGAAGGTTTGAAGGCTCTCTAGAGGGATTGGAGGCTCTCCAGAGGGATCTGGACAGGCTGGATTTCTGGGCAAAGGGCAATGGGATGAGATTAACCAAAGATAAGTGCAGGAGGAGGAGGAGAAGGAAGAGAAAGAGGAGAAGGAGAAGTGTCTGGACAACTTGTGAGGAACAAAGAAGGCTGAGGAGAAACCTTGTGGCTCTCTGCAAGTCCCTGAGAGGAGGCTGGAGCCAGGAGGGCTTACTGGTAGCTGGCTAAAATCTCATTTTTCTGAATGCTAGCTGAGAAGGGTTATATGCAAAAGATGAAATCTACTAAAAATCTCCCAATCACAGCAATTTGTACAAATGATGCTACTAAAATTATCCATGCAATTATAAATACCTTTTAAGACACCACTGCATTTTGCCCAACAGCAGTCCACAGTGGTAACCTACCCAACCCCGGCTCAGTCTGATGCAGAACTCATGAATGTAAGGACATTGTCTTTGATTTTATGCTCTAAATGATAATAATTCAGGTCTAAGTTTCAGGGCTCGGTTTTAAGTCAAACTCTTGATCTATTTCAGGAGGCATATTCTCTAAGCAGTGAATGACAGGCTTGCACAGAGAAAAGTACTGTTCTGCAGCATTTCACTGGGCCATTTACATAGAAGTTAATTTATTTGCATACAGTGAAAAGCAGTTCCAGGATCAATGGGCTTGATTTGAAGCACTGCTTCTCTAAACCTCATGTCATTTCACTACAGCTTGCTGCTACAAGTGACATGCTTCCATTGGCACAGAGCTGCTGGCATAGAATTTGAGATTCAGTAATCTACAGTGAAAATGTGATTTTTAAAAAACTGACATAGCTTTAAAAAAGCTTTGAAAAGGAAACTTCTTGTTGTAGGCTAAGGGAAATCAATAGTTAATTGGTATAAGGTGGGGAGATTCAGGCTGGACATGAGGAAGAAGTTCTTCACCGTGAGAGTGGTGAAGCCCTGGAATGGGTTGTCCAGGGAGGTGGTTGAGGCCCCGTCCCTGGAGATGATTAAGACCAGGCTGGATGAGGCTCTGGCCAGCGTGATCTAGTGTGGGGTGTCCCTGCCCATGGCAGGGGGGTTGGAACTAGATGATCCTTGTGGTCCCTTCCAACCCTGACTGATTCTATGATTCTGTAACTGCAAAGAAACATGCTCCAGAAGCTAGGGAGTCTGAGGGACACAGGTAGCTCATCCCAGGATATTGTAATCTGTTATTCTATTCTGTTTTCCTGTATCTCTCTATTTAAGGGAGTGCACAGGCAAATCTCTCTCTCTTCTCTCCATCCTGGGACGTGTTATCTTTATGGTTTGTTGGGGAGAGATTTTCTCCTGGCCTTGGCTGGAAGCAAATTTCCAGCTACACCGTAGGGTCTGTTTAAGCCTGAGTTAGGCTTGGGTCTAATGGGGGGCAGCTTGGTTACTCTTGGGCCTGCTGAGGCTGAGTGGGGTGAAGGTTTTTGGAAGGCTCTGGAAGGTTCTGGCCAGGTAGGCACAGGTGAAGACCTGAGACTGATTTGTGAATGTCTTTCTTTTAACTGGATACCTTTTGTATATGCTTGGAAATAGAATTTCCATTTAAACTTCCAGTCCAGTATGGAGAAATTTTACTTTACTCCTTGGGAAGGGGTAAAATATCTTTTCTGTCCTTTTGCCCTGGGCAGTTCATGGCTCAAAACTAGGACACCTGCCTAGCTATTTAATCAGCACAGTATGTAAGACTGTCCATAAAAATATTTGGGTCCTAGGGAAATGTACATTCCTGTATTTTCCCCTTCTAAGAAGGAGCAGCTCTGTCAGAGGACAGAGGGCAGGAGGAAATATTTTGCTTCATTTGTTACTGTTCTTTTCCTCTTTGCCTCCTTAAGGGAGGAAAGAACATGGGTGAGGCAAATAGAAGTGAGTGAGTGCTTTGAAGGTCATAGCTGTGCTGCTGCAAGAGTCCATTGGAGTCTACAGTTCTTTGGTGTTTTCTAACATGGTCACGCTGAATTTGTTTAACAAACTCTTGAAAGACACTGCAGAGCTAGGTCTTTTCTTGCCCACTGAGATTTCTTTTCCCAGCTGGCAAATTCTTCTTCCTGAGTTCTATAATCTTTGTTGTCCTAAAGGACTACAACTGTCTTATTTGTTCAAAGGCTTCTATATTATCTTCAATGTAGCTAAGGCTTGAACCACTAATTGCAATCTCTTTAGAGCACTGAAAAAAACCCCAGACATACATGGATTGAAACAACAAAGTCACAATGACATTAGCTTTGAGGTTGTAAACTTGGACAAACCAAATAATTCAGATTATTTCATCTGAAATTTCAACTTCCCCTCCTGAGTGTATGAAAATTAATATCTTCCCCTGTGGGTAAATCCTATTTACGTGGCTTGGGAGCTGCTCCCAAAATCAGTGGCGTGATTGTGTGTGCATGGGTGAAAGCTGATAACTTCCAGCAGTTTGCTCAGGGGATTCTTTAGAGGAATAAAAGTCCTTCTCACATAAACTGGGTGTTTTCAGATACTATTTTAACATTTTAATCTAAACACATATTTTTTTCCCACAAGAAGCAATTAAAGCCTTCTTTGTCTCTTTTTTAAGGTTGGAGTTGTATTGAATATCTTTTTTTTTTTTTTTTTTTTTTGGGTTTTCTTTTTCTACTTAAAAGTGACTCTTCACTTTTGTATGATTCCATTGTTTGGCTGAAGCTTACAGAATTCTGCCAGGGATACATTGCTCAGTATTGTGAATTCTGTGGTTCTAGCCAACTGGAAACCTGTATGACAGGTTCTGTCAAGAAGTATTCATAGTTGTCACAGTACAACTAGGTGAAAATCAACTGACTTCAAAGAAATCTATTCATTTATAGCTGTTATGAGAACATAAAAATGAAGTCATTTAATAAAATTGCAAAAAAAGACCATAATGGTTTCTGTGCACTTCCTCTCTTGCTTTCTTTCTTACTCTCCCTTTCCCATATCCTTCTTACAGAGCCAGGTAATTACTCCAGATAGTGAATTTTCTGACAGGGGAGCAGGTTTTTGTTCTGTGTTTGTATCATGTCTTGTGCAATGCCTAGCTTATGATGAGGACTACCAAATACCACTGAGATACAACCAAGAAAGTAATTCCATCCTATGAAATTATGAAGCTTGGTTCCTTAAATATTCATGTCCTGTGGCTAGACTCACTGTTGTGTATAATATAGTGAACTTTTACTGACATTTTCCTCTGGTGTGGGCCTTTATAATAGTTTTCTCTTGTGCTAGTCTCTAATTTTTAAAAAGACTTGAGCTCATCCTTCTTCCCTTCAGTGGAGACTTTAATAAAGTCTCTTTATATGCAGTTTCCACTTTTTATGGCGCTTACCTGATCTTCCTATTGCTGATCCCTGTCTAAGACATGATCAAGACTCAGCAACAAGCTCCAAGGATTTCAGGGAGAAACTGACAGAAAGAAGTGTTATTTCCTTGGGAAACCAGCTACAGGCATGGTAAAAGAATGATATGAAGATTATCCTGCTTCTTATGCTTACAAAGCAGTGGGATAGAGTCGAATTTCTCCTTGTCATCAGGAAAGTAAAATCAATTTAAGTCAGAAGAGGCAATACTCATCTAGATTCCCCTTCGCTGGATAGTAGCCAAGCCTAGGACATGGATGGTAAACAAGGTACACAATTTTGAAGCAAACCAAGCCTCTTATTTTGCTATCATGATTTCTTATCATGAGATTCTCTGGTTCCTGTCCTGCTAAAATGCAGATCCTAAAACCCATGGAGGTAGAAGAAGGGAATATAGTGTGACAGGCATATGGGATTCCCCTCTTGTCTGGTCTTTGATGATCCCTGCCAATTCCATTTGACCTCAGCCCCTTCAGGGACTATACAGACCACCCTCTATATTCACTATCCATTAGCCTGATGTTTCAGTTTGCCTGTCACAATGCTGATCACTGACATTTCTTATGCTTCACATATTCTCACTCTTTCACAGGTGATGAACTCAGGCTTGAGGAGACCTGAAGCTAACGGAGTTATTTCATAGGGACTCAGGTGAATGAATACCTTTGAGATGCTGGCTTTACACATCTAATTTAAGCCACTTCCTGGTAAACTATCCTCTCTATCATTAGTCAGGGTTTGAGGTAAAATTATGTTGTCAGTTTTCTCTGTCAGTTCACTCTATTCAGAAATGCCAACCCAAATCTAACACCTGCTTTTGCCTCACTCATTTCTCTGCTCTGTGCAACTCTGCTATTATCCCCTTTGTTCTGTACAGCCATTCAGGCTGAGTTTCTTCCCTCCTTTTGTACAATATGTCATCTACAGTCTGTAATTGTTTATCCTACCATTTCATACACCACAAGCTTTTACACACAGTGAAGTGTTTGTTCTGGATATAAAAGAAACTGTAAAAAGAAGTGTAAAAGCTTGTTATGAATGACAGTAGAAGGAGTAAAAGACATATGGATTTTATGTCTCTGGGTGATTATGGAAAGATAAAAGGACAGTGTCTTACTTCTCTATAGAGATTAATTGGAAAAATGATGTGGCAATTTGAGGCTAAGTGCCTTTAAGAAACCACAAAGTTACAGACCTCCAAAGAGGCCAAATTGTTGGCCTTGCAACCCCTTGCCACTGCTCTCCAGCTGGTGACTCTGAGGCCGTTATGGTGGGTACACCGTGGCTTCTGGTGCTTCTGAGCACTTTTAGGTCTCTTGTTTGACAGTGGCATGGAGGGCACTCAGCACCTCTTTGCTGCAGGGACCTTCGCTGCTGCAGAGAAAGAGGAGAATGGTCCCCACATTGAGATGTAGCAGTGCCTACATTCTGGTTCAACAAGAAGGCAACTGAGTCTTACCTGGCCATGCTTGCAGAGAGATTGCATTTTATTGTTTCTCCTGAATTAAACAAGATTCCCTTTCCAAACACAGATGTCTCAGGTGACTGAAGTTCTTACCGCTCTCACGAAATCCACTGTCACATCACCTATCAAGATGGGTTAACAAAATTCAAGTGTTTATCCACACAAAGTTGCAAAGCTACCAGTTCTAGTGCTAATTTTCACATCAAGCCTCTGTCTTCCTTATTGGACTGAGCTGCATTTTCTGATACTTTTGAATGTACGCAGCTGATATTTTTGAGATTGCTCTGCACAACTCTGCAAGAACAATAAACAAAACAACAACCTCCCTGTCTCACTTCTCCTCCGCTTCATCCTGATAACTGTAACTTAACATTCCCATGTATCCCTTGAGTCCAGCTATTGGTATTAAAGAGAAGAAGGGAAGGGAAGGGAAGGTTTGGGGAAGGGAAGGTTTGGGAGGGGAGGGGAGGGGAGGGAGGGGAGGGGAGGGGAGGGGAGGGGAGGGGAGGGGAGGGGAGGGGAGAGGAGAGGGAGGGGAGGGGAGGGGAGAGGAGAGGAGAGGAGAGGAGAGGAGAGGAGAGGAGAGGAGAGGAGAGGAGAGGAGAGGAGAGGAGAGGAGAGGAGAGGAGAGGAGAGGAGAGGAGAGGAGAGGAGAGGAGAGGAGAGGAGAGGAGAGGAGAGGAGAGGAGAGGAGAGGAGAGGAGAGAGGAGAGGAGAGGAGAGGAGAGGAGAGGAGAGGAGAGGAGAGGAGAGAGAGAGGAGAGGAGAGGAGAGGAGAGGAGAGGAGAGGAGAGGAGAGGAGAGGAGAGGAGAGGAGAGGAGAGGAGAGGAGAGGAGAGGAGAGGAGAGGAGAGGAGAGGAGAGAGAGGAGAGGAGAGGAGAGGAGAGGAGAGGAGAGGAGAGGAGAGGAGAGAGGAGAGGAGAGGAGAGGAGAGGAGAGGAGAGGAGAGGAGAGGAGAGGAGAGGAGAGGAGAGGAGAGGAGAGGAGAGGAGAGGAGAGGAGAGGAGAGGAGAGGAGAGGAGAGGAGAGGAGAGGAGAGGAGAGGAGAGGAGGAGAGGAGAGGAGAGGAGAGGAGAGGAGAGGAGAGGAGAGGAGAGGAGAGGAGAGGAGAGGAGAGGAGAGGAGAGGAGAGGAGAGGAGAGGGAGAGGAGAGGAGAGGAGAGGAGAGGAGAGGAGAGGAGAGGAGAGGAGAGGAGAGGAGAGGAGAGGAGAGGAGAGAGGAGAGGAGAGGAGAGGAGAGGAGAGGAGAGGAGAGGAGAGAGAGGAGAGGAGAGAGAGGAGAGGAGAGGAGAGGAGAGGAGAGGAGAGGAGAGGAGAGGAGAGGAGAGGAGAGGAGAGGAGAGGAGAGGAGAGGAGAGGAGAGGAGAGGAGAGGAGATTAACCAGGTTGGAAAAGACCTTCGAGATCATCCAGTCCAACCTACCATCCAACACTATCTAATCAACTAAACCATGGCACCAACCATGTCTCTTCCTAAACATCTCCACTGATGGTGACTCCACCACCTCCCTGGGCAGTCTTTTTCCTACTTCTATCTTGAAAGAAACTCTAAAGTGTTTCCTTAACGATGTCAAATTCATCCTAGCTGAACTAATGGTTGTTTGGTTGTACCATGTGGGTCTAATTGTGGTGTGATTTGTTCTATATGTTAGTTGCTTGTCCCCACCTAACATATGTAAAGCCTTTCTCTCTACTGTTAGACCCTTTCAATATGTTATTCACTTCTCACTAGAACAGTATTGGAAAACCATTCTGTGTTACTTCCACTAACTGAAGAGCCTCAATGAAACAATTTCAAGAGTTTAATTTTCAGGAGTTTAAGATTTGTTAATTTTTATCATTTGTCACTGACTAATCGATTTAAAACAAACAGAAACATGCAGCATCTAATAACTTATTTTATGTCATATGTGAGCAGAGTCTTTAACACAATAGAATACAATAGAATAAACCAGATTGGAAGAGACCTTCAAGATCATCACATCCAACCCATCAACCAATCCAACCCACCTAACAACTAAACCATGGCACCAAGCACCCCATCAAGTCTTCTCCTGCACACCTCCAATGAAGGTGACTCCACCACCTCCATGGGCAGCCCATTCCAATGGGCAATCACTCTCTCTGTATAGAACTTCTTCCTAACATCCAGTCTAAACCTCCCCTGGCGCAGCCTGAGACTGTGTCCTCTTGTTCTGGTACTGGCTGCCTGGGAGAAGAGACCAACCTCTGCCTGTCTACAACCTCCCTTATGGTAGTTGTAGAGAGCAATAAGGTCACCCCTGAGTCTCATCCTCTCAAGGCTAAGCAATCCCAGCTCCCTCAGCCTCTCCTCATAGGGCTTCAAGCATTCTCTGTTTTGCTTTGCTTTGTTTCCTAGAACACACTTGCTGCTTTCCAAATATTTTGGAAGAGTTATCCAAACCATTCTCGTTTTCCCAGACTTCAGCCTGAAAAAAACAGTGACTTGCACCACTGACAGAATTATTACATCACATGAAAGTCTCAAGCTGTGCCAGGGAGGTTTAGACTGGATGTTAGGAATAAATTCTTCATAGAGAGAGTGATTGCCCATTGGAATGAGCTGCCCAGGGAGGTGGTGGAGTCACCATCATTGGAGGTGTTTAGGAGGAGACTTGCTAGGGTGCTTGGTCCCATGGTTTAGTTGATTAGGTCGTGTTGGATGACAGGTTGGATGTAATGATCTTGAAGGTCTCTTCCAACCTGGTTCATTCTATTCTATTCTATTCTATTCTATTCTATTCTATTCTATTCTATTCTATTCTATTCTATTCTATTGATAAATGAGTTTAAAATTGATATACCACAGGTACAGATATAATTCAAGAAACACTTTCTTAACATCAGCTTATATGCACTGCAATGGGGGATAAAGCAAAGTGTGAATTTTGATAATTCACTAATGAAATATGTGGTGTATCATTGAAGTAGCTACAGAAAAGTGAATAGTAGGGGAGCAGCTCTTAGGAAGATTTTGAAAAGGCTTCCCACCTTCAGATAAAACTATTCTCACTGGAGTAAATAGCTCAGGCTTTTCACTCCTAATTTGGTTTCTGAATGACATACAGATCCACAGTAGGGCTGAAGAAAATGAATTTCAAAAAGGCTATGTGCTTGATTTTTCTGTCATTTTGAAATGAGTCTGCCAGAGTAAATAGGAAGCAAGAAATTGTAGAATCAAGCCATATCCTCTCAGAACTATTACTGGACAGGGTCTGAGGTTTGGACTTCTGGGTTGTTTTGTTGTGGTCTTTTTAGGAGCATTGTGGGAGGCTTGGTGAGGTTTATTGTTGAAATAGGAAGAAAAAGCCTGCACTATTTGTTTTGTTAAGAACCTCAGTAGGAGGGAAAGAAATGTTTCCTCTATAGATTTCCAGTTGAGGTTATACTACATGAAGAACATACATTGCTATTTCAGCTTCCCACAGGTGAGGAAAGAGATTCCCCAGGGACTCTAAGCCTCCTGTAGTTTCTGTTGTGACCAAGCCACCTGAATAACACTACAAATACAATTTGTGGCTCAGACTGTTTTCTCACTCAGTGTAAGTTTTTTCCCAGAAGGGAGCATATTTATATTTATATGTTGTGAGAACCTACAACAAAGAGCTGGAGCTTAAATGCGGTTTCACAGGTTGCAATCGTTGCCCTACACAAGAAGACGCAAGGCGCTGTGATTTTGAATTGATAGCCCTCTACATCATTTAAAGGGAGTGTAAATTGGGCAATACTGCCCAGATGTAAAGCAAGGGAGAGGCACATCTGTATTCCCCTTACATAGCCTCTTGAGCAGTGAACTACCTTCCTGCCTTTTTACGATTTATACTTCTATAAACTTGAACTAATTTAGAAGGTCGGTTTATAGTTACATATAAATGCTCTGTAAATTAAAAGTCTGTAGGCTAATAAAAGAATTTATGGCAACTGTTTGAACTTTTTGCCATATTACAGCAAACACACACTTTGTTAAGGGCTTTTTCCTGCCTCACTGAACTTTGCAAAATCTCCACCAGTTTACAGTCAAGACTGATTCTGACTCCAGCACTTTACTTGCTCAGGAAAATTAAATAATATGAAAATGTACATCTTTTGCTTTTCTTCTATTCTGTTCCATTCCCTCTGGTGACTTTTAATGTCAGCCATGGACAATGACACAAGCATAATTCACTTTCAGAAATCTGCATTTGCTTTTCATGCATTGCTTTTAAAGTTTCCTTGCCTGTTGTTTCTGAGACATCTCATTAGACCTTGCCTCTGTGTCAACTTTCATTTCATCAAGGTGATAAGGCAAAATTACCTTCTGTGCAGCTAATCACAGGGGGGAAAAAGAGAGACAACATCTGTCTGGACACACCTTTTTCTCACTTTTCACAGAATCACAGAATGCTAGGGGTTGGAGGGCACCTCAAAAGCTCATCCAGTCCAACCCCCCTGCCAGAGCAGGACCACCTAGACCAAATCACACTGGAACGTATTCAGGTAGGTTTTGAATAGCTCCAATGAGGGAGCCAACCCCACCCTGTGCAGCCTGTTCCAGTGGTCTGTCACCTTCACAGTGAAAAAATGTTTTCTTCATGTTTCCATGGAACTTCCTATGCCTCAGCTTCTACCCATTGCCCCTTGTTCTGTCATTGGGCATCACAGAGCAGAGCCTGACTCCAGCCTCTTGGCACTCACCATTTGCATATTTATAACCATGAATGAGGTCACCCCTTAGTCTCCTCCTCTCCAAACTTCTAGCAAGCTACTCCCTGCATTATATAAATAATATGCATTTTAGTTGAGTCACTGGACAGTCCTGTAATAAATGGATGCTATTTTATTATTTATCTAATAATCTGAACTTTTTGGTTTTAGTTGTTTTCATTGCAATCAGAAAAGGCAGCAACAATCACAGTATCACAGTATCAGTCAGGGTTGGAAGGGACCACAAGGATCATCTAGTTCCAACCCCTGCCATGGGCAGGGACACCCTACACTAGATCACGCTGGCCAGAGCCTCATCCAGCCTGGTCCTAAACACCTCCAGGGATGGGGCCTCAACCACCTCCCTGGATAACCCATTCCAGGGCTTCACCACTCTCATGGTGAAGAACTTCTTCCTCACATCTAGCCTGAATCTCCCTATTTCCAGCTTTATTCCATTCCCCCTAGTCCTATCACTACCTGATAGCATGAGAAGTCCCTCCCCAGCCTTCCTGTAGGCCCCCTTGAGATACTGGAAGGCCACAATGAGGTCACCTCTCAGCCTTCTCTTCTCCAGACTGAACAGCCCCAACTCCTTCAGTCTGTCCTCATAGGAGAGGTGCTCCAGCCCTCTGATCATCCTCGTGGCCCTTCTCTGGACACCTTCCAGCACCTCTATATCCCTCTTGTAATAGGGGCTCCAGAAGTGGAAGCAGTACTCAAGGTGGGGTCTCACCAGAGCTGAGTAGAGGGGGAGAAGCACCTCCCTTGACCTGCTGGTCACACTTCTCCTGATGCAGCCCAGGACCTGATTGGCTTTCCGGGCTGCAAGTGCACATTGAGAGCTCATGTTGAGCTTCTCGTCCACCAGCACCCCCAAGTCTCTCTCCTCAGGGCTGCTCTCCAGCCAGTCCCTGCCCAGCCTGTATTTGTGCCTGGGATTGCCTCGACCCAGCTGCAGGACCCTGCCCTTGGTCTTGTTGAAGCTCATGAGGTTGGCTTGTGCCCACCTCTCCAGCCTGTCAAGGTCCCTCTGGATGGCATCCCTTCCCTCCAGAAGGGTCAGTTCTGAACAAGATCAGTTCTGATGGAGTTCCTTGTCAGTAATGCTTATTATTTCATATATAGCTAATTTCCTAAGATCTTAAAGCAGCATAAAAGGGAATAGTAGGATATCCAGAGTTTTATGGAGAAAGAAGCCCAAAAGAACAAAATGCCCATATAGTTTATATTTCTTGCTGGGTGTCTCCAGGCTCAGTTAGGTGCTTTGTCTGTTTCTAAAGAGAAATCAGGAAGCTGTGGATATGATGTGTGTGAGTGAAATTTGAGAGGTGGAAGCCTGAATGTCGTTAAGCTGTTTTTATTGCTGTATTGTTTGAAGTCAGGTGTTCTACATGAGATTTAAAACCCATGTTTATTTTAGCTCTGTACAGAAAGTGTTTGTTGCTAGGCAGAAATAAAAATATTCCTGGTAAAAGCAAAGCCATGGAAGAGAGAGAGAAGAAAGTTGCAAGCAGAAGCCACAGAAGACGAAAAGAGAAGAGGAAGAACTATTTTTGCCCCTGCTCTATATTCCCATTAGCAATCCAATGAATTATATAGACCTTATCATTATTTTTCTTTTGTATGCAATGGTAATTCATTTTACTTTCAGTCTTTGCAGTCAGGGACTGGGCTAAAGTTTCCCCTTCAAACTGTACCAGACCTGATTTGTGGATGCCTGGACTTTCAAACTCTAGAAAAGTTATCTGCTCTGGAAAGCGCTTGATGCTTTTCAGTGACTGATGACAGCTCCCTAGCTTGCAGAGAACGGCTAGAATTTTTCCTTTCCATAATTACACTTAAAAACCAAGTAGCTTCCATTCAATCACATGTAATTTAGGATCTATTCTGCTTCCTGGTTTGCATTATATCTCAGTCTAGCATAGGTGGGAAGCATGGAAAGTGGTATAATCACATCCTGGGCTGCATCAAGAGAAGCATAGCCAGCAGGCTGAGGGAGGTGATTCTCCCCCTCTACTCAGCTCTGGTGAGACCCCACCTGGAGTATTGCATCCAGTTCTGGAGCCCCTCTTACAGGAAGGATCTGAAGGTGCTGGAATATGCCCAGAGAAGGGCCACAAGGATGAGCAGAGGGCTGGAGCTGCTCTCCTATGAGGACAGACTGAAGGAGTTGGGGCTGTTCAGTCTGGAGAAGAGAAGGCTCTGAGGAGCCCTAATTGTGGCCTTCCAGTATCTGAAGGGGGCTACAAGAAATCTGGGGAGGGATTTTTTAAGCTCTCAGGGAGTGATAGGACTAGGGGGAATGGAGCAAAACTAGAAATGGGTAGATTCAGGTTGGATGTTAGGAAGTTCTTCCCCATGAGGGTGGTGAGAGACCAGAATAGATGCCCAGGGAGGGGGTGGAAGCCCCATCCCTGGTGGTTTTTCAGGCCAGGCTGGAAGTGGTTCTGAGCAACCTTATCTAGAGTGAGGTGTCCCAGCCATGGCAGGGGGATTGGAACTAGCTGATCCTTGAGGTCCCTTCCAGCCCTCACAATTCTATGATTTCTGTGGCTGGACTGAGTCAGAAACAACTGAAGTCAACAAAGGCAGGAAATTAGGATCATGCTAGGATGTTTAGAAACACTGCAGTAAAGTTTAATCTATATAAAAAGATGTATTTGTATTGCCTGCTGATGTATTTTGAAGATGCTAATAGATGTGGCTGTTTTGTAAAACCTAAAGTGCAGTTTGATACACTTTGTTGATTTAGTGCCAGAGCTCTGCATGAATATAATTTCAGAAACCTTTTGTATATTCATCTACAGGATTTCCAGCATCTCTGTAGTCCTCCATGGGGTTTCCAGTAACACATCTGCAAAATGTCTGGATCAAAATTAATTGCCTTCCATTCTATTTTATGCATTCATTGACCTACTACTCCATCACAAAAGGCATTCTCCATGCTGATTTTATTTGCCAAGTTCAATCACATTTGCTCAACTATCAAATAAAGTTAAACTTGTTTAGTGCCTGCCAAGTCTTTGGCCTGGGATTTTAAGTAAGAAATGTTTTACTATTGTGCACAGTCCTATATCTTCTGCACCTTGTGAATGTCCTAGATTGTGGAAAAGCCTGTCTCTCCTAATTTCTTAGCATTTACTTCGTGTGCAGACACTGCATCACTGTTGTCTAAGACAAGCAACTTCAAATCTAGGTAGCTCCCAGACTTTGTTTTCCTTGGAGTGTTTTGGGTTTGGGTTTTGTTGCTGCTGTTTTTCCCAAGGTTTTGTTTTGTTGGTTGTTGGTTTTTTTTTTTTTGAGATGTAGCTGAAATAATTCTCACTTCACTAAAAAGGACCAAAAACCAGTGACAGCTCTTCAGAAATCGTAAGCCGTCTCGTCCCACATTCAGTACTCCTTTTTTCTTCCTTGCTCAGTCAATTACTAGCTACTTAGGAAGATGCAGGGAAGAATAGACATTTTAAGCTTCCAGTGAAAGCATTTTTTAGCTGCTTTGTGTTTCTCCATTTTCCAGAAGTGACATGCAACTTCAGTGCTCATTAGTTCAAGTTCTCTTACAAGCTCCTGTTTATGCGGAAACTTGAGCTCAAAACAGTCAAACTCTGCAAAAAGAAAAGAACTGACACTTGAAAATATCTGTACAGTGACAAAACTGTGCAGTGAGGGAGATGAATAAATACAGAGTGAAATAGCAACAATCTGCATTGGACTAGTAAATGCAAAGGTGCAGACTGCTTTGTATTGACATGTTTCAAAATTAATCTCGGGAAAATACAATAAAACACATAAAATTTTATGACAAATTAACATAGAATCAATGAGGTTGGAAAAGACCTCAAAGATCGTCAAGTCCAACCTGTCACCCAACACCTCATGACTACTAAACCGTGGCACCAAGTGCCATGTCCAATCTCCTCTTGAACACCTCCAGGGATGGTGACTCCACCACCTCCCTGGGCAGCACATTCCAATAACTAACAACTTTCTCTGGGAAGGACTTTCTCCTCACCTCGAGCCTAAACTTCCCCTGGTGCAGCTTGAGACTGTGTCCTCTTGTTCTGGTGCTGGTTGCCTGGGAGAAGAGACCAACCCCCTCCTGGCTACAACCTCTCTTCAGGTAGCTGTAGAGGGCAATGAGGTCTCCCCTGAGCCTCCTGTTCTCCAGGCTAAGCAACCCCAGCTCCCTCAGCCTCTCCTCGTAGGGCTTGTGCTCACAGCCTCTCCCCAGCCTCGTTGCCCTTCTCTGGACATGTTCAAGAGTCTCAACGTCCTTCTTAAATTTAGGGGCCCAGAACTGGACACAGTGCTTAAGGTGTGGCCTAGCCAGTGCTGAGTACAGGGACACAATGACTTCCCTGCTCCTGCTGGAATTAGCACAACTTTGGTTGGTTGGGGGGTGGGTGTTTTTTGTTTTGTTTTCTGTAAAATGCCGCGATGATCTATGGCTTGGGCCAATGTGGGGAATAAAAGTATGTTATGTTAAACTTACTTGTTGGCCAAGAGCTGAATCCTGGCTCTTGGCTGAGCAAGTATCTTGAACCACTACTCTTCCTATACTCAGATTAGGGGACAGCAGGCACATATTCAGTGCAAGTCACAAAGACAACTCATGACACTGCCTGCTGATACACTGGGGCCTGTCACTCTTGATTGGAGATCAGAGATTGGAGCCAATCACCACTAACATATGTCTCTGCTGGCAAGCATTGCATCCCATCCAGAAGGCACTAGCTGCTGGTGCCCTTCACCTATCCCCCAGAAGAGCCTGGCAGAGTGTAAGCTTCCTGTCTGAGCTCCCCTGCAAGCACGCAGATGGTACTTTTGGGTACAATGTGGGGAACTTTCACATACTTCAGCCCTCATCTCAGCTTCCCATCTGAGACTTGCCTTGCAGAGTGTGTGCTTCTTGTCTGAGCTCCCCTGTAAGAGTGCAGATGGTACTTTTGGGTACAATGTGGGGAACTTTCACATAATTCAGCCCTCATTTCAGCTTCCCATCTGAGACTTGCCACCAGTCTCTGCCTTTGGTCAGACCTCACCTCTGGTGTGGGGTCCATTCCCTGTGCAATCAGGTTACTTTCAGTTGGACAATAAGAATGGAAGAAGTTAATTCTTTCAGCTAGCCCCTGCAATGGTGTGGTGCTTTATGATTTGCTTAATAACAGAGTATTGTGTCTGATTTTGTGGGCTCTTCCCATCTATTGTTTTGACTTAAACATAAACACAAGGTAGCCGTCTTAATCTGATGTTTCAACAACATGCAGAGGAAGTATTTAGAGTTCATCTCTTGATGCTTGGGAATTAGCAACTAAATGCCTCATCTGTTAGCTGCCAGGGTTTCTTTATGGCTCATGATCCATTGTGCCAGGAGAGAGGTTTAGATAGGGTATTAGGAAAAATTTCTCTACTGAAAGTGTGATCAGGCATTGGAATAGATTGCCCAGGGAGGTGGTGATGTTGCAGTCCCTGGAGGTGTTCAAGAAACATACGGGCATGGCACCTGGGGACATGTTTTAATGGCCATGGTGGTGTTAGGTTGACAGTTGGATTCAATGATGTTAGAAGTCTTTACCAACCAAAACAATTCGATGGTTCTATGATGAATTTAGGAATTAAAATAGGTTTTCCCAAGTCATCTTTGATATATTTCTCCTAAAAGATTTTCATGCCTGGTGAAGAGGGTTCAGATCAAGGCCAGGAGGTGTTTTTTTCTCTTTGAATAGCCCTTCAGATAAGACCAATCACAATCAAAACACAAGTTTGTCAGTGCTAACATAGCAGAACTGGGAGAGAAGAACAGGAAGGATGGGGAGAGACTGTTTACAAAGGCCTGAAGTGACAGGATGAAGGGTGATGGCTTCAAACAGAGAAGGCCCAGGCAGAGGTTGGTCTCTTCTCCCAGGCAGCCAGCACCAGAACAAGAGGACACAGTCTCAGGCTGTGCCAGGGCAGGTTTAGGCTGGATGTTAGGAAGAAGTTCTACACGGAGAGAGTGATTGCCCATTGGAATCGGCTGCCCGTGGAGGTGGTGGAGTCACCTTCATTGGAGGTGTTCAGGAGAAGACTTGATGGGGTGCTTGGTGCCATGGTTTAGTTGTTTAGGTGGGTTGGATTGGTTGATGGGTTGG
The DNA here is from genome assembly GCA_033816785.1 of Picus viridis. Classification (NCBI taxonomy): domain Eukaryota; kingdom Metazoa; phylum Chordata; class Aves; order Piciformes; family Picidae; genus Picus; species Picus viridis. The sequence goes on along the minus strand of CM066575.1, from coordinate 42,485,442 downwards.
ACGCGATGATCTTGAAGGTCTCTTCCAACCTGGTGTATTGTATTGTATTGTATAGATTGGATATCAGGAAGAAGTTCTTCACTATGAGGGTGGTGGAACACTGCAACAGGTTGCCAAGGGAGGTGGTGGAGGCCCCTTCCATGGAGATATTCAAAGTGAGGTTCATCGAGTCCTTGGGCAGCCTGATCTAGTTGAATACGTCCCTACTGACTGCAGGTAGGTTGGACTGCATGACCTATGAAGGTCCCTTCCAGCCTGGACCCTTCTATGATGCTATGATCTACCTGCCTTTAAAATGTTTCTTTCAAAATGTACTTCAGGAATGTAGTTTTCATTTTTAGTACAAGACCGTTGGGCATAGCTTCTTTCTCCTGTTACTCTGCCATCCAGTATTCAACTTGTGATAACAGCTTGCCAATCCCAATAAATTTAAAACATAGCACTTTTAACTCACTTGAAGAGATAGTCCTTGCAGCTATCCAATTTATAATTATGACCTAATAACAAGAAAGTTCATATATATCCTGTATTTCTGTAGTAGTTAAACAAAGAGTGTTAATCTGGCACGAGTGCTTAGCATTCTTGTAAGGCTTTAAAGGCCGGCACTTCAAATTCTCCGTGAAAGAAGGCAGGAGTTTGTATCAGCACAACCAGGCAGGATGTGCAGAAGCCCCTTCTGATTATCTGTGGCAGTGATAGCCATTGCATCACGCAGCAGATGAAAAGAAGAAACTGTTTTCAACACATCAAGAGTTCTTGGGATGAGAAAAGTAAGTAGGTGGGAAAGTAATTTATTTATTTATTAAGTCATGTATGCCTTCAACTACCATCCTCTCCTCAGAAGCAACATGCATTTTAAAGAAGAGGAATTTAATCTCCTCAAGCTCAAATTTGTACTCTAAGTAAAGGTCAAAATGAGTAATTTTAAATAGTTTCTAAGGCTTCTTTTCCCATGTTCTGAAAACCAATAAATGTATCACCACCACCACCAAAAAAAAAAAAAGAGATAAACCCTTTCCACAAATTGTTTCAATTAACTGACATTTTCTATGAAAAATAGCTTAGTGACAATTCTGCCCTTGACATGAATGTTAATTGACAAGCCAGCTGTCTGAGTTCTCATTTTCCTTTCCCTCACAACTTTGGATTTCTGTTTTAAACATATGGCTGAGGTTTTGAAGTCCTGTTCCTTTTTTTTTTCCCCAAGAGTATGAAACTTGAACGTTATCAATATAGCATGTTGCTTTGATCCTTTACTAGCGTGTGTGTGAGAATATTTCCAGCTCAAACTCATTTTCCTGTACCCCTCCTGATGCTATTTTTTTTCCTTTCTTTTTCTTTTCCCTTTAAAGCCCCTTTTCAGGGAATCATGAGGGGGTCATTTCAATTAAAATAAAAAACAAAACCAAACAAAACCTCTCTGATGACTACTAAACCATGGCTTCAAGTGCCACGTCCAATCCTTCTTTGAACACCTTCAGGGACAGTGACTCCACCACCTCCCTGGGCAGCCCATTCCAATGGCTAACAACTCTCTCTGTGAAGTACTTTCTCCTCAGCTCAAGCCTAAAGTTCCCCTGGAGCAGCTTGAGACTGTGTCTTAGTCATGAGGTCTTGGGTGACAGGTTGGACTTGATGCCGCCTGAACATGAGCCAGCAGTGTGCCCAGGTGGCCAAGAAGGCCAGTGGCATCCTGGCCTGCATTAGGAATAGTGTGGCCAGCAGGAGCAGGGAGGTCATTGTGCCCCTGTACTCTCCATTGGTTAGGCCACACCTTGAGTCCTGTGTCCAGTTCTGGGCCCCTCAGTTTAAGAAGGACATCGAGACACTTGAACGTGTTCAGAGAAGGGCAACAAGGCTGGTGAGAGGCCTTGAGCACAAGACCTATGAGGAGAGGCTGAGGGAGCTGGGGCTGTTTAGCCTGGAGAAGAGGAGGCTCAGGGGCGACCTCATTGCTCTCTACAACTACCTGAAAGGTGGTTGTAGCCAGGAAAGGGTTGGCCTCTTCTCCCTAGCAACCAGCACCAAAACAAGGGGACACAGTCTCAAACTGCGCCAGGGGAAGTTTAGGCTGGAGGTGATGCAAAAGTTCTTCACCGAGAGAGTGATTCGTCATTGGAATGGGCTGCCCGGGGAGGTGGTTGAGTCTCCGTCCCTGGAGGTGTTCAAGAGGACCTGGATGTGGCACTTGGTGCCATGGTCTAGTCGTGGGATCTGTGGTGACAGGTTGGACTTGATGATCTTCGAGGTCTCTTCCAACCTTAGTAATACTGTGATACTGTGATCTTTGAGGTCTTTTCCAACCTTATTGGTTCTATGATCCTATGTGGCAAGTGTGTCTGGATGGCTAAACAATTAACAGGCAATTTAAAGCTGGTGGGGGTTTTATCATCTATTGGACTTTAAATGCCAGGATTTTTAGAGATGAAGTTCTGATTTTCAAATGCAGATGATTACAGAATAAATGATGCAGGGATCTAGTGGAGTAGTAATAAATATTAAATAATGTGAAAACCAATTTCACTTAACATCACAGAAATGGAAGTGGCTTCAAAAGCCTAGCCCACATCCAAAATGCAATAAGCTATACCTGTGTCACTGCTGATTGACATTTGGCTAGCTTGCTCTTAAAACATCCAGTGATTGTTTGTGAGGATTTCTCTGAGATGCTGTCAAAACCCTTATTAAAGTCAAGATACATGATACACGCAGAGTCCTCACTCTGGGAAGGAGCAATAAATTACGAGTACTGGCTGGGAGGTGATCTGCTGGAGAGCAGCCTGTGGAGAAATACCTGGAAGTCCTGAGGGACAACAAATAATCCATGAATCATCAACGTGCCCTTCTGGCCAGGAAGGCCAATAGGATCCTAGATGCATTAGGAAGAGGGTGTCCAGGAGATTGAGGGAGGTTCTCCTCCCTCTCTACTCTGCCCTGGAGAGACCTCACCTGGAAAACTGCATCCAGTTTTGTGTTCCCCAGTTGAGGACCCAGGGCAGAGTAGAGGAGGAGAAGAACCTGCTGGACAAACTTGACCCACCCCAGGATACCATTTGCCCTTTTTTTTGCTATTACAAGTCTCACATTTACGACTGCAGAAAATGAACTAAATTTACCTTAGAAAAAGCACCACCTGGGTATTACTGACTGAAAACTGATAGTTGTGAACTATGACCGTACTAAGGATTCCAACCAAAACAACAGCTGACCTTTTGGGCAACAGGAATGCAGTGTATAAGTTCTGTCACCCTCACAGTAAAGAAGTGTGTTCTCATGTTGAGGTGGTACCTCCTGTGTTCCACCTTGTATCTTCTGCTACTTGTCCTATCACTGGACACCACTGAAGAGAGCCTGGCATGTTCATCTTGACACTGACTCCTCAGATATTTATAGACATTAATAAGATCCACTCTCAGCCTTCTCTTCTCCAGACAAACAACCCCAGGTCTCTCAGTCTTCGTAAGACAGATGTTCAAGTCCCAGAGTCAATCTCCTTAGCTCTAGTACTTTAGAAATAAGTCATCCTCCTTACAGTCTCAGAAATAAGGAACAATAAGATGGCTTTGGGCTCATCTGTTCTGATTTGCTCACTACCTGTTCATTGTGTAGTTTTTCTGTATGTCATTAGTAACCTCAATTAATTTTTCACTTCCTTTATGTCTGCTTATACTGAACAAAGCACTCATGTTTCTCTGAGCAGTAAGGCAGAAAGTAACTAAATCAGATTTCAAAGACTGGCTTTGTGAATATCATGCAAGAGAAGCAGTTCCAAACACATTCCAGGGAATTGCTGGATATCCTGTGTGTTATCGTCTTTACTTCTCATGTTGTTTCCAATTTATGGATGCTGGTTGAGTCTACTGGTAACTTTTTAAAAGCTTCATCTACCTCTTCTTTCAGGTAGTGAGGAAGATTAGTCAGTAGTCAGTCCCACTGTGAACAAGCCCTGTGAGGAGAGGCTGAGGGACCTGAGGTTGCTTAGCCTGGAGAAGAGGAGGCAGACCTTATTGCTCTCCACAAGTACCTGAAGGGAGGTTGCAGCCAGGTGGGGGTTGGTGTCTTCTCCCAGGCAACCAGCACCAGAACAAGAGGACACAGTCTCAAGCTGCACCAGGGGAGGTTTAGACTGGATGTTAGGAAGAAGTTCTTCCCAGCAAGAGAGATTGGCCATTGGAATGTGCTGCCCAGGGAGGTGGTGGAGTCACCATCCCTGGAGGTGTTTAGGAAGAGACTGGATGTGGCACTTGGTGCCATGGTTTAGTTGATTAAATACAGTCGGATGATAGGTTGGACTCGATGATCTCAAAGGTCTCTTCCAACCTGGTTAATTCTATTCTAGTCTATTCTATTTTTCCTCGTTTGCTGATTAAAATTGGAAGTTTTTAGATGCCAAGCTTTTCCAACACATATTTCATGAATAAAAAACCCAACCAAACAAACAAAACCCAAAAAAGCAAACCCAAGTTGAATAAGGGAGTTAAAGACTCCAAAGAAAAGAAACAAAACATTTTCTTTTCAGTCAAATAAGTAACTTTGGCTGGGCTCAGTTGTGATTATTTTGGCAGAGGCACAAACAGAAGATTTACTTAAAGGAAAAGGACCTGGAAAAACCTAATTATATTTTCCTTTTGACCCTGTTCTTTATAAATGTTGAATGTTCTGTATTTGATCATAAAAACATGTGTTCCATCCCATTCCTGTCTGAAGCACTGCTCAATATGTACAAGTGTATGGAAAACCAAGAAGGTATAAGACAATAATTGATTTTTAATAGTCTCTTTTGTCATCTGGTATAAATAAGGTAAATTACCAGCAGATAGCTTTCTAATGTTAGTGGCATTGCAAATGCAGTGTTAAATTGAGGATTTCCCCTACCTCATCCTCTCTTTCATTTAAATCTTGGTATAATAGCCAGTCATATCTGAAGAATGTGATGGCCTACAATATTTGAACAAAATAGAAAGACATACTGTTCAACTACTGAAAGTAAATGAAATCATTTAAGCATGTTCAGCCTAATCACCTTCATTCTAAACATGGACAGAAGGAAAAGAAGTAGAAACTACTCACCTTGTGGTTATGGGTAGTGATCTGACAACCTAAGAAGTACAGATCTTCAGCAAAGTATGTAGGGGATAAATATGGATTTACCATCAGTCAAATATGAAACCAAAAGGACTCTGGATACTTTGATACATGCTAATTAGAGAAAAAATACAGAGTGTAATCTTGTCATCAAGTGCTGTAATTCTGTCAGATCTCACAAGTGAAGTGTAATTGGACCCTGATAGCACCAGGTGATCAGCACAAAGGAAAAAATAAGGTCAGGAGGAGTGGTTTTGGTAGTGAGAATCCTCCTTTTAATCTGAGATTAATACTTCACCACTCTTGCACTCAGAAAGGCAAAAAATAATGTCATTTTACAATCAAGTTATAAAGAGCAGCCTGTTACCTCCTCTCCATAAATAAATTTGCTTTCTAAGAGTGTGTGTCTTTTGAAGAAAGTCAAAAGCCTTGGGTACTTGTAAGGCACACAGTTAGGAACTTTGGTATTTATAGATATGCTCTGCACTGCCCTGAAGCATGTGAATATCTCCAGAGAGGGAGACTCCACAACCCCCGGGCAGCCTCTTCCAGTGTTCTGTCACCTTCACAGTGAAAAAACTTTTTCCTCATGTTTCCATGGAACTTTCTGTGCCTCAGCTTCCACCTATTGCCCCTTGTCCTGTCATGGGGCATCATCAAGAAGAGCCTGGCTCCATCCTCTTGACACTCACCCTTTGCACATTTATAAACATAAATGAGGTCACCCCTTAGTCTCCTCTTCTCCAAGCTAAAGAGCCCTCAGCTGCCTCAGTCTTTCCTTCTGAAGAAGATGCTCCACTCCCCTCATCATTTGGGGGGCTCTGCACTGGACCCGTTCAATCCTGTAAGTAAAATTCAGTTTACAGGTTTTATGATGATCTAGTTTTGCTGGGGCAAAGTCCCAGGCCAGTCACAGAAGACAGGCCATTAGCAGTTTAGGGGCAGCCAGGGCAGCTGACCTGAGCTGGCTCACAGGAATAGCCCATACTATAAATATCATGCTCAGTATAAAGTGACAAGTGGCCAGGAGATGGAGTTCCTCTTTCTCCTTTCCATCTTTGAGGGGGGTTTGCTTACAAGACTGTTCCTGAGGACTGCTTTATGTTTGTTGTGGCCACTGTAGAAGGACCAGGCTGAGAATATGACTTTGTATCCTTAATATTGGCATTGGTATTAGTTTCTCTGTGTCCTTAAATCCATTTTCATTTCAACCCACATATCTCCTTTCCTTTTCCTGATTCCCTCTTCTCTGGTGGGGAGGGGTGATCAGGTGATAGAGCAACTGCTACAGATGATGCACAGATGTGGGTTAAATGTAAGTACAACAGAACAAAATAAAATTATTCTTTTCTGTTTTAAGTTTCCTGTGGTAAAAAAAAAAAAAAAAAAAAAAAAAAAAAAAAAAGAGTAAAAAGCAGTAGCAGCTTACTTTGTTGTCATTAAAATGAGCAAATATAATCCCAGAAGCAGTACATTGAACAGGAAGGTATAGCTTTTAAGCAGCGCGTTTATGGTTATCACATTTCTCATTGTTAGTGCCTTTAAGGATAAGTACAGATTAAAAGACTCTGAACGCAGGCAAAAGCACTGAACACTGTAACATTTTAATGCAATTTAATATGATCTAATCTCTGCCCTTGGTCTTTAGAAATAAAAAAAATGCAGTATCTTTTAAATCGTGCCCTTGTAATCTGCATTTTAACTGAATGGTGGCTTTGGTTCACGAGACATTCTCTGCTCTATCTTGAAAGCACCTTGTTTTCATGTTAATTAGGTTCTCAGTGCGTTTACTATGGAAAAGGAAAGAGGCTTTTTATAGTTTGTTTGTTTGTTTTTAAGTAGGCTTCCATTTCCTTAATCAGACAATAAGCAACAATTAGAAAACTAGGAATGTGATGGCAATAAAAAACCAAATCTAAGAGAGAACCCCAAAAGGCAGGAAAAAAGGAAATGACTAAATGATGAATAGTGAACAGACTGAGGTAGTTTCTGTATTCTGCAAATATTTAGTGATTAAAGTGACATTAAAACATGATTCAAGTACCTGACATTCAAACTATGACCTCACAAACTTTGTATTCCAAGGCAATTTGATGTCATGGCTAAATCCTTTCTTCAACCTGCCAGTGCTTCAGGAATATGCTCAGAGCAACCCCAGCCTGAACAATACTAACCTTGACATCCACATGGATTGTCCACATCTTTGTGATCTGAAAATAGACACTTGGTGCCGTGGTTTAGTAGTCATGAGGTCTTGGGTGACAGGTTGGACTTGATAATCTTTGAGGTCTTTTCCAACCTTGTTGATTCTATGATTCTATGATTTTCTGCAATGTTCTTCCTCTAGAATCTTACTATGTAGAGCTCTGAAAATTTTATCATTACTTCACAGATATGTTTCTAATAATTTTAGCAACAAAAGTCTGTAATTTATGATTGAAAAAAAGTTTTAGAATTGGCCAGAAGTGATGTAAGTACAACTAAAGAACGGGTGGCCAAATATTTACCCCTGCTGGTAAAAATATATATATATATATATATATATATATATATAAATGCAGCAAAACCAAATCTCACCAAACCAACCAACCAAAAAAAGAAAAAAAAACAACACCCACACAAAACAACAAAAAACCCAAACCCAAAATCCCAAACAAACAAACTGAGGAAGCTGAGTCTCTTTAGTTTGGAGATGAGGAGACTAAGGGGTGACTTCATTTGTGTTTTTAAATATGCAAAAGCTGAGTGCCAAGAAGATGGAGCCAGGCTCTGCTGGGTGATGGCCCATGACAGGACAAGGGGCAATGGATGGAAGTTGAGGCATAGGAAGTTCCAAGGAAACATGAGGAAAAAATTTTTCCCTGTGGGAGTGACAGAACACTGGAACAGGCTGCCCAGGGGACATGTAGAGTCTCTCTGGAGATGTTCAAAACCTGCCTGGATGCACTCCCGTGTGATCCGGTATGGAATTAGAATTAGGATAGGATAGGATAGGATAGGATAGGATAGGATAGGATAGGATAGGATAGGATAGGGATAGACCAGGTTGGAAGAGACCTTCAAGATCGTCATGTCCAACCCATCAACCAATCCAACCCACCTAAACAACTAAACCATGGCACCAAGCACCCCATCAAGTCTGCTCCTGAGCACCTCCAATGATGGTGACTCCACCACCTCCACAGGCAGCCCATTCCAATGGGCAATCACTCTCTCTGTGTAGAACTTCTTCCTAACTTCCAGCCTAAACCTCCCCTAGCACAGCCTGAGACTGTGTCCTCTTGTTCTAGTACTGGCTGCCTGGGAGAAGGGACCAACCTCTACCTGGCTACAACCTCCTTCAGGTAGTTGTAGAGAGCAATAAGGTCACCCCTAAATCTCCTCTTCTGATCCTGCTCTGTCAGGGGAGTTGGGCTAGGTGATACTTGAGGTCCCTTCCAACCCCTAACATTCTGTGATTCTGTAAACAAACAAACTAAAATAAAATTAAAACAAAGAAAAAGCAAACTTTTTCTAGAAGCTCATGAAAACTATAGACAGAAAATATAAGGGATTTTATAACAAAAGTGATGCATTTTTATTTTCCATTCTGACCATGTGCTTTCTTCTTAGACTGGAAGCTGGTTGCAGTTCTGGTTTTGACCAGTTTTCAGTTGTGAAGGCCAGTTTGATTGTTTTAAGATAAGATTTAATGGAAGAGTGAAATGGGAGTCTTCAGCTCTTGAAGAAGTTTGGGCATTATCAGCAATAGGTAATGAAACCTGGCAGTTGATTGTATGGGGTTTTGTGTCTCTGAATGTGTCTGCATCTTTATCTGTTTATACACAGAGAAGGAATGCACATTGAGTCCTGTGCCCAGTTCTGGGCCCTAAGTTTAGGAAAGATGTTGACTTGCTGGAATGTGTCCAGAGAAGGGCAACTAAGCTGGGGAGGGGTTTGGAACACAAACCTTATGAAGAGAGCCTGAGGGAGCTGGAGTTGCTTATCCTGGAGAAGAGGAGGCTCAGGGGAGACCTTATTGCTCTCTACAACTACCTGAAGGGAGGTTGTAGACAGGTGGGTGCTGGTCTCTTCTCTGATGCAACCAGCAGCAGAACAAGAGGACACCATCTCAAGCTGCACCAGGGAAGGTTCAGACTGGATGTTAGGAAGAAATTCTTCCTAGAGAGAGTGATTGCCCATTGGAATGTGCTGCCCAGCGAGGTGGTGGAGTCACCATCATTGGAGGTGTTTAGGAGGAGACTTGTTAGGGTGCTTGGTTTAGTTAATTAGGTGGTGTTGGATGATAGGGTGGACGCAATGATCTTGAAGGTCTCTTCCAACCTGGTTTATTCTGTTCTGTTCTGTGCTGTTCCATTCTATTCCATTCTGTTTATTCTGTGGTAATAATGCAGTACCTAATGCTGCCTACAACTACACTGTTTGGATAAAAGATAAATTAAAAGATAAAATATTCCAAGAATTATAAGCATTTTTCACTTTTATTGAGCACTGAAAATTTGAATGGTGGCAAATACTTTATAAAATTTTCTGATAATGAAAAGCCAGTCCTATAATTCATTGCATAGGCACAGTGCTGGTATTTATGAAGGAAAGAAATGTCACCTTTGAGCTATTACCTCTAAATATAATTCTGGATCTTTTCCAGGAAGTTTATTGGAAAGCAGTTGGCTTGACTACTTTCACCTGAAAAATTAATGCACACTCAATATTTTGTTAAAATGATGTGGCTAGACAGAGAGATTCCTTTGTTTTGTTGTTGTTTGGTCAGTTGGCTTTTTTTTTTTCCCCTTTTCTCTTGACAAGGAGAATCAGCTCAGAAATTAAAATCCCAGTATTGTTTCAGGTGGAAAAGACCTCTGAACTCGAGCCCAACCATTAAATAAATAATTCTTAGCCACACCACGCTTTTATTTTCATTGATCCACATGAAACTGAGTTTAGAGAGCTGACACAAGGAGTGTTCACTCTACAATCAGTGTGAGTCCCTGGAGTACGAATTCACAAAGGTGATTGAGCACTCTTCATGTTCTATAGTAATGTGCTAAGATACACTTTAAGTGGGAGTGCAGGTCTTCTAAAATAGATTCTTTGAATCAGTACAGGCCGTGCAGATGTAGTGGTGCACTGGGTACGTGCATGAGTTCGAAAACCAACACTAATGACAAATGGATGAATAAATTCTGCAGTTTTTGGACCTATCCTGCCTTTCCTCTGCCCAAGATGTATGAAAGAAAAGTGTAGATATCATAAATCCTCTGCATTGCATCCCACCTGGGAGTGTAGTGTAACAAGAGAAAACAGGAAGTGGCTTGATGTCATATATGCATGACATTAACAGGTTCACACAGTTAAAGAATTGAACAAAATCTTATAAAACTAAAAATGATTAAAAACAATGTTTGGATGAACATCTCACAACTGATACTAGAATATCATACAAGTTTTTTTAAAGTGGCCTCTTCCAACAAGGCAGAGGGTGTTGATTAACATCCATCTGAACAGAGAATCATAGAATTGTTAAGGTTGGAATTGGAAGGGACCACACAATTCCAACCCCGTGCCCTGCGTAGGGTCACCTCACACTAGATCAGGATGCCCAGAGCCACATCCAGCCTGGCCTTAAAACCTCCAGGGCTGAGGTTTCTACTACCGCCCTGGGCAACCTGTGCCAGTCTCTCACCAACCTTATGGGGAACAAATTCTTCCTAACATCCAATCTGAATCATAGCATCTACCCATTTCTATTTTTTTTAGCATTCCCCCTAGTCCTATCATTACCTGACACCATAAAATCCCTCACCAGCTTTCTTGTAGGACCCCTTAACATGAGCCAGCAGTATGCCAGGTTTTCTTTTCCTATCTCCCAAATTCCTTTTATATCATATTGCCATCTGTTCCAGATTTTCTTACTTCAGTATTATCTTCTCAGGATTAGAGAAAGCCATTAGGGTGTCAGGCAGTGATAGGCTTATGGGGAATGGAAAAAAATAGAAATTAGTGGATTCAGACTGGATGTTAGGAAGAAGTTCTACCCCATGAGGGTGGTGAGACACTGGCACAGGTTGCCCAGAGAGGTGGTGGAAGCCTCATCCCTGGAGGTTTTTAAGGCCAGGCTGGATGTGGCTCTGGGCATCCTGATCTAGTGTGAGGGGTCCTTGCTCATGGCTGGGGGGTTGGAAATAGCTGATCCTTGAGGTTCCTTCCACCCCTAACAATTATATCATTAAATTCATTAAAATAAAGGTAGCAATAGAAGTGTAATTTAACAAAACAAAAGTAAGATTTTGAAAGTTCAAGCAATTGATGAGACACCTAAACTGTCTTTCACTCTGTACAACTTAATCCTGTTACATTAGACTATTTAGTGGCAGCTCTTGATGCAGTTATTAAATAAATAATTAAATAATGCTCCTGAATTAATCATCTCCTGTCCAGTTAGTGCAATATTTCAGTTATAGTTTTAGAGCAGAGAGAAGCTCTCTTGCCCCTCTTCAAAGGAGTGAAAAAAAAGTGCTCCACACAGGATGGGAAATTTAAATGGAAGTACTAGTCACAACTATATACAGCAGTACAATAGCATGCAAAATACGTTAATCTGTACTCAGCCTCAGCCCAATTCTCCATCCTGGGTTTACCATCATCCAAAACCTACCCCCACATCCTACCCTCCAAACCAAAACCCCAGGCCTTGATGCTCCCTCCCTCCATTATACCTCCCCAGGCCTGAATGACAGAAAAAATTAGCCAGGCTGCTCAAGGACAAAAGCCTTGACTCCCCTGAAATACCAGACAGGAGACAGCAGTCTGTGCTGGGAGTAGGACAGAGGGAAAAGGGGAGAAGAGCCTTTGCTGTCTGTTTGTGGAGGGCAGATGCAAGCATGATAGGATGAAATAACAAAAGGGGACACTTTCTAGTGTCCATCCCTAAACTTTATAGTCCCTCTGGGGGACTGTACTCTCTGGTTAAGACATCCAGTCTTAAACCACAAAAAATACACATCTTATTATGATACTTAATCTTGAAGAAGCCAAACCATGGAGCTTAGTGCTTTATACTTAGAATCACAGAATCATAGAATCAGTCAGGGTTGGAAGGGACCACAAGGATCATCTAGTTCCAACCCCCCTGCCATGGTTGGTTTCAGGACATATTTATAAATATATATTATATTATATATAATATATATTTATAACGACTGTGATAGTCTATTTGCTATAAAACTGGGTAGGAAGCTACGTTAATAAAAACGTCTTACATTAATAAGCAGGAAGGGGGAAATTGGTAACAAATTTGTCATCTTTATTAGCATGATACTGTGTGCAAACTCTGAAATACTCTAGGTCACCCAAAGATTGTATGCTTAATGAGTGATTGTGCAGTGAAGAAGACTTTAGTGTTATAACATCATAAATCAACACAGTGGGATGGGAAATACTCAAGGGAGTGAGGGACAGGGCATTCTATGTATATTTAAATTTGTGCTTGCACCTGTATTTGCACAGAACGTGTGAATCATAGAATCAATAAGATTGGAAAAGACCTCAGAGATCATCAAGTCCAGCCTGTCACCCAACACCTCACGACTAAACCATGACACCAAGTGCCATGTCCAGTCCCCTCTTGAACACCTCCAGGGACAGTGACTCCACCACCTCCCTGGGCAGCACATTCCAACAGCTAACGACTCTCTCTGTGAAGATCTTTCTCCTCACCTCGAGCCTAAACTTCCCCTGGTGCAGCTTGAAACTGTGTCCTCTTGTGCTGGTTGCCTGGGAGAAGAGACCAACCCCCACCTGGCTACAACCTCCCTTCAGGTAGTTGTAGACAGCAAGAAGGTCTCCCTGACCCTCCTCTTCTCCAGGCTAAGCAACCCCAGCTCCCTCAGCCTCTCCTCATAGGGCTTGTGCTCAAGGCCTCTCACCAGCCTCATTGGCCTTCTCTGGGCATGTTCAAGTGTCTCAATGTCCTTCTTAAACTGAGGGGCCCAGAACTGGACACAGAAGTCATGGTGTGGCTTAACCAGTGCTGAGTACAGGGCACAATGACTTCCCTGCTCCTGCTGGCCGCACTGTTCCTGATGCAGGCCAGGATGCCTGCTCACATATGTGCTTGACAAAGCTCATTTTTGTTAGAGACCTGGGACACAGGTTTTGCCTGTGGAAGGAAAGGAGGGAGACTTATAGCATCATAGAATTGCTAGTGTTGGAAGGGACCTCCAGGATCACCCATTTCCAACTCCCCTGCCATGGGCAGGGACTCCTCACACTAGATCAAGTTGTCCAGAGCCACATCCAGTCGGGCCTTAAAAACCTCCAGGGATGAGGCTTCCACCACCTCTCTGGGCAACCTGTTGCAGTCTCTCACCACCCTCATGGGGAAGAACTTCTTCCTAACATCCAATATTAATCTACACATTTCCATTTTTTTTTCATTCCCCCTAGTCCTATCACTCCCTGACACTCTCAAAAGTCCCTCCCCAGCTTTCTTGTAGCCCCCTTCAGATACTGGAAGGCCACAATTAGGTCTCCTTGGAGCTTTCTCTTCTCCAGACTGAGTAGCCCCAACTCTTTCAGTCTGTCCTCATAGGAGAGGTGCTCCAGCCCTCTGCTCATCCTCATGACCCTTCTCTGGACATGTACCAGCACATCCATATCCTTCCTGTACTAGGGGCTCCAGAACTGGACACTTGACTCCAGGTGGGGTCTCACCAGAGCACAGTAGGGGAGAGGTCTGTCAGGCAACAAGCTCTAGGTTTTTGGGCTAAGTTTTTTAGCTTTTCCATTACTTTAGAATAAAACTCAAGTTGAAGGAGGGAGTTGTTAGACGTTGACTTCAATATTTCCTACAAGGAACTTCAACCTCAAGAGATTCCTCCAAGTTATCATCTAAAAGGCAGCATTTTGGAGCTGGGCACTGCACAGTTCTTCGTGAAATACCTCAGAGATCTGTAAGTGACAGTGAGAAGGGGCTGAGAGCAGGTGTACCCTTTGTCTGCATTTTTTTGTTCTGTGACATTATTTTGACACTTTGCTTTCTGGTTAGTAAACAACAGTTTAACCTCAGTTTTGCCAGGATAAATTCACTGTTTTGATTTTCAGGCTTGTTTAGCATTCAAAGCATTGTGAGTAATACCGGCAGACTGGGGATGCTTTTGTTTCTGCAGAGGTAATCTGTCCAAAAGAAAAACCTCAACTTTGGATGTCTGTAATCAAAGATAAATTTGGGAATCTCAGAAGCAGGCATGATATCAAAGTTAAAGGTTCTGGCTGGCATCTGGCAGCCTGGGTGGGGAGAGAAATCTCCTTCAAAGATTCAAATGTTGGCTCCTAGCAGGAGCTGGAAGATAAAGTGTGGCTTTGTAAAACACACACAAGCATAGAAGTTCTGGCTAGCTTCTGTCCACTGTCAACACAAAGATATAAACCAAAAGTATTTAAATGATGATTATAGTCAAGATTCTCTTTGCATCAGTTTTCCTGAAAGTCAAATCTAGTTACCCATAATCAGGAAGATAAAAATAAATGCTTCCAAATTTCCCAGTTATTATGAAATGCTGGGTGAACATGTATCATTCAGAAATTAATTCAGCTTACTTGGCATTGTTTGCCTTAACAGGATATTTATCATCCACATCTAGCTCTGTTAGATTAGTTTTGGTTTGGGTTTTAATGCTTAATTTTGGTTTGGTTTTCTTTTTTTTTTTTTTTCCCCCCAAATGTCTTACCTGCAACTTGATTTCATATCTCTGTACATATTTTGCTCCAGTGATGTGGAAGGTACAATCGTGTTAAAAGCATAGGTGGGTGAACAAGGCTTTCCTGCTTGGCCTGCAGTACAAAAATGTTACTATGGAAACCACAAAATTCTGTCCTTCTACCATGATATAAACACATTTATGAAGAAGAAAGAAAAAGAAAACACAACAGTCATTGCTAGTTTTATTTTAGTGTTTCCAAGAATTAAGATTCCACTACAGAGGATCTTTTTGCTTGGCATAAATGAAATTCAGTCAACAGTTCACAGTGAACACTGGTAGATAAAGATGGTCAATGGATAAATTATACTTGCTATAGACAATTGTTATGTGTTCAGTCTTACATATTTGGGTCAACAGATTGCTTAATCACAAAGGAAGTAAGCTTTGAAAATAAGACAAGGTCTTTGCATGGCTTCTCAGGCCCTAGGAAATGTTGAAGACTGTTGAACCTCATGAGGTTCCTGTCTGCCCTTTTCTTCAGCTTATCAGCGTCATACTGAACAGCAGCATAACTGTGACTCCTTCTCTGGAGACTTTAAAAACCCGTCTGGATGCATCCTTGTGTGGCATGCCCCCTGTTTTGGCAGAGAAGTTAGACTAGACCTCCAGAGGTCCCTTCCAGTCCCTTCCAAACCCTACCATTCTGTGGTTCTGTGATGTGGCATTATCAACCACTCCTCCCAGTTTTGTACTGTCTGCAGCCTTGCTGAAGGTGCAATATCCAATCATCCTGGTTATTAGCAAAGACCACAGAATCACAGAATCATCCAGATTGGAAAAGACTTTTAGGATCATTGAGTCCAGCCATAAACCTAACACTGCCAAGTCCACCACTAAACTGTGTCCCTAGGTGCCACAGTTTTGCAAAATAACACAGCTTTCTCTATAGGAATAAAACATTCATCTGTTTTCCTTCAGTTGCCCTCTAGCTTGATTATTAAAGCAGTGGATTGTAAAGCTACAAACACTGTTTCAAACTTTACAGTCTCAGCAGAGCTTACAAGGAAGTTTACCTCTTTGGGGGCAAGTGTTCTGATCACTACAAAATTAGCAAAACCCTCAGTAGTGGCAGGAGCCAAAAGTGGTATCACAGGATCACAGGATGTTAGGGTCTGAAAGGGACCTCTGAAAGTCATTGAGACCAACTCCCCTGCCAGAGCAGGACCATATAACCATACGATCTAGTGCAGGTCACACAGAAATGCATCCAGACAGGTCTTGAAAGTCTCCATAGAAGGAGACTCCACAACCTCTCTGGGGAGCCTGTTCCAGTGCTCCATGACCCATACAGTAAAGAAGTTCCTCCTCATGTTGAGGTGGAAGTTCCTGTGCTGTAGTTTATATCCATTGTCCCTCGTCCTTGTATGTTTACTTGCAAGGACGAGGGACTTGTTTACTCAAAACTCCTGCAATCCAGCATGGTAGAATGAAATACACTCTCGTTAATCACACAGAAACCATATGAAGAGAAAAGGAATCGAAGATTCTTCCTGTATTTCAAACCGTTAGTCTTACCCTTGTACACCTGATTGCTTTTGTATCACCCAGATGGCCCATACCTTTACAGACTGTGATGGGGTCAGCTATCTTAAATACAAGCATATGCTGCATTTGGGGTAGCTACCTATTTCAGTAACATAGCATGTGTGTTAAACTACTGACTTTGGCTTTTAATTGACACACTAAATATGGATAATGTAATTACTTTGGTATCCAGAGGAAGATTCAGAACATCTGAAATCTTCCTGATCTGTCTCTCAAGGAATTTAATGGCAAGCTCTGGGCATGCTGAAAAGTCTCCTGGTTTGAAGGGCAAACATATATGTCCTCCCAGAGGCTCATGAAGCTTTCTGAGTAGATGGATGTTGCAGAGCCAGCACTCCAAATCTTGCACTTAGTCAAATCTCCTAGTTTGAATTACAGAATCACAAAGCCCCAGAATCACAGAGTACATTTGGTTGGAAGAGACCAGAATATATCTGGTCGGTATCAGCTGGGAAGGAGCGTATGGCGTGGGAAGAACCATGTGGCAACATGTTCTGGGTTGCTTCAGAAAACATGCAGCAAAATGGGGCATTGGTAGCTAGTGAGGTGAGGATACCTCTGGTTTCTCAGGGCTCCACACACTGCACTGTGGGGTAGGTGTGGACATGCTGAGCACTGCAGGTGCTGCTTCAGTTTTGCAGTTCACACTTTTTCCAGAGTTTGATAATCACTGGGAGGAAGGCTGGGCCAGGAATTAGGCCTTGAGTGCCTTGGTTCCCCATGTCTATAGCAGGACCTAAATTTGGGATTCATTCTCATCCTCAATGCTTAGTAAATCACCCTTAAAAAAAAAGACTCCTATGAGGACCTTTTTCTTTTTTTTAAAGAGTTAACATTTACTGGCTTCACCTACCAATTTTTACTTTGATGTTAAACATTTTTGGCCCCAATATCAACCCCTGGAGCATGTCACTGATGACTAGTACTTGGCTGGACTTTGCAGCACTGCTTGCGACTGTTTGAGGCTGGCGTTTGGGCCATATTTAATTCCACTTCATTTTCCACTTACATAGCCTGTGCTTTATCTTGTAGTTAATGGGAGACAGTGACAGCTTGGTCCTCAGACTTTTTGTGTAGAGAACTGGTACTTAGGATGTGATGTGATTTCATTAGTGATGAAGTTAGGCTTGAATGGAATTGCCATGAGAAGGGCAAAGGTCTTGGTTTTGCAGTGTTCCTCCGAAGTTATTAATCTAGCACCTTCAGATTATTTTCCCATGTGAGCATGAAAACAAAATTAATTCAACTTGATCATTACATCAGTGAAATAAAAGCTGTTATTGTGATGATGTTATATACAAGGTACACCCTTAGTGCAAAGCTCAAGGCAGTGGAGCAGTTCATAAAGCCACAGTTGATGCAGAATGAATTAATTACACAATTTAAAAAGTCCACTTCATTACAATTTGAACAATTTACATTTTTATGTGTATAATACAGATCACATGTAACATATAATAATATATAAATGCATAATACATAGGGTTTATGTATGTATATGAAAAAAAATATATTAAATATATATATATATATTTATATTAAATATATATATATATAAAATATTGTGATAGTTTTAGGATGTGCCCAGGAAAACTTCCCACGGGTCTTGAACAGCAAGTGATCTAATGTAAATAAATGTGTCCAGAGGAGGGCAACAAAGCTGGTGAGGGGTTTGGAACACAAGCCCTATGAGGAAAGGCTGAGGGAGCTGGGGTTGCTTAGCCTGGAGAAGAGGAGACTCAGGGGTGACCTTATTGCTCTCTACAACTACATGAAGGGAGGTTGTAGCCAGGCAGAAGTTGGCCTCTTCTCCCAGGCAGCCAGTACCAGAACAAGAGGACACAGTCTCAGGCTGCGCCAGGGCAGGTTTAGGCTGGATGTTAGGAAGAATTTCTGCACAGAGAGAGTGATTGGCCATTGGAATCGGCTACCCATGGAGGTGGTGGAGTCACCTTCATTGGAGGTGTTTTGGAGGAGAAGACTTGATGGGGTGCTTGGCTGCATGGTTTAGTTGTTGGGTGGGTTGGATTGGTTGATGGGTTGGACGCGATGATCTTGAAGGTCTCTTCCAACCTGGTGTATTGTATTGTATTGTATTGTATTGCATATATATATAAATTACCATTGGATAAATCACCCAATAATAATTTATTTGCATTCTGCCACTTGCTGTTCAAGATCTGTGGAAAATTTTGAAGGTACAGCCTAAAACTACCACGTATATAATAGATAACAATACATATAAAACATTATATGCACACATATAAAATATGCAATATTATGTAGTAGACAAAGTCACAAACGAAACCACTGTGGCTTTGCCTGTCACCCACAACATGTATTCAATTACAGGACTGCTTTCTATTTCTGCTCTGAAGTGTTTTCACTTGCACTGCCAATGAGTAGCTTGAAATTGCATGAGTAAATCTGTCAGGGTGATACATGGACCGCAGGAGAGCTTCATACCAGGATGAACCTCTCTGTGGGCCCAGCCCAAAATCCAGTGCCATCAGCGGAAGGATTGCTGAAGTTTTTGGATTAGACTTTATGTGCTGTCGTGTTTGTGGTGACAGAAGAGAAATTAACTTTTTTTTTTTCTTTCATTGGAGGTGGCACCACACAGCATTTTTCATTTGGGGCAGGGTTTGACTTCAGCAGTTTTACTATCACAGTTTTTCCGTAGAACGCCAGTAAATGAAAATTGTATTTCCCACAACTACTTAGAGCTGTGTGAAACTCAGCACTTTCTATTCAGACACTAGTGCTAAATCTTTTATGTAGTTAAACACACAGCCATGAGATTTTCTTACTATTTTGAGTTCCTGCTTTAATGTAAACAAAAACTAGCCCTAAACTACGAATCATTTATTTAGGCAGATTGTTAGTAAAATCTACCCCACATTTGAGATCAACAATTAAAAACTTGCAGGGACCTATTGCTTGGTTTGGTTTTGCAACTGACTCTGTGGAACAGCATTTTATGAAAGTTCTGGGCACCCTCAGTTCAAGAAGGACCTCAGGGAACTGCTTCAAAGAGATCAGCACAGAGCCACAAAGATGCTGAAGGGAGTGAGGAGTGAAACATTTCTCTGATGAGGAAAGGCTGGGGGAGCTGGGGCTCTTCAGTTTGGAGGAGACCGAGAGGTGGCCTCATTAATGTTTGTAAATATGTGAAGGGGGAGTGTTAGGAGGATGGAGCCAGGCTCTTCTCAGAGATGCCCAATGATAGGACAAGGAACAATGGGTACAAGCTGGAGCATAGAAGGTTCCATGTGACCATAAGAGAAACTTTTTCATTGTGAGGGTAACAAAACACTGGAATGCGCTGCCCAGAGAGGTGGTGGAGTCTCCTTCTTTGGAAACATTCAAAACCTGCTTGGATGCATTCCTGGGTGACCTACTCCAGGTGATCCTGTTCTGGCAGGGAGGTTGGAGTCAATAATTTCCAGAGGTCCCTTCCAACCCCTAACATCTTGTGATCCTGTGATGTCCAGCAAGTAGCTGCTGTACAGGAAGGCCCAAGCTGTCATTGATGGCAGCTGAGATATTACAATGTTGACTGTTTTCTGCCATGGCTTAAGCAAACTTAAACTATATATATATGTAGTATGATTAATTGCCTGCTAAGGTAGCAGAGTTAAAACTTTAAAAAAATAGCTAAAATATTAATGACAAATCAGCTAAAATGCTGATTATAAAGCTGTTAACCTATGGAAATAAACACAAAAGCAACACAACTCTATGACCATGCAAAATGGGGCACACCTTCATTTTTAACTTCATTCCCTGAAGCTAAAGGATTTACAGCTTACAGGTCATGAATAATTTACTTCTTACCATATTCAATAGAAGAAATTATTTCCTGCTGATTCTTCTAGAATTTCTGATCTTTTTCCTAACAACCAAAATAAAAGAGTATACAACGTAAATTATTTAATATCCGAGTTCTCTGAAGATCTCATACCTTCCTTTTCCCCAGATCTCTACTTTATTTCTGCCAAATGGCTATCACCACCAGCTTTTCAAAAGCCACCTTTCATGTCACTCTGCTATGCATCTTGATTTATTTAATTATTGCATTAACAGCAACAACCTTTGATTAAGTGTATTTCACGCCTTTTATGTTCCACATCAACCTCTTTTCTCCACGTGTCCTGGCAGGAGTAGAAGCAGTAGATGTGTCTTCCAAGGAGTTAATAGGATATGAGTTCCATTTTTAAGTGGTTCTAATGATTTGATGCTTTGATACTTAGAGAGGTGTCTAGTACAAAGGAAATGTTTAAATGTTTGCTAATTATTGCTTCGAAGCTTTGTTAGATTCACTAATTTAGTGCTGTGATCTGGTGGCATTTGTTGAAGTGTTAATTTCATTTTGGCTCATTTTTTAGTCACATAGTCAAAACTACATTTTAAAAGACTGCCCTTTTGAACAACAAAAAATAATAATAATAAAGACATGCAAGTCAACATTTTGTTGTAGCCAGGAGGGAGTTGGTCTCTTCTCTCAGGCAACCAGCACCAGAACGAGAGGACACAATCTCAAGCTGCACCAAGGGAAGTTTAGGCTGGAGGTGAGGAGAAAGTTCTTCACCAAGAGAGTCATTCACCATTGGAATGTGCTGCCCAGGGAGGTGGTGGAGTCACCATCCCTGGAGGTGCTCAAGAGGGGATTGGACGTGGCACTTGGTGCCATGGTCTAGTCATGAGGTCTTGGATGACAGGTTGGACTTGATCTTTGAGGTCTCTTCCAACCTTAGTGATACTGTGATACTGTGATAAATAGCAAGACTAGTGAGAGGCTTTGTACACATAAGTGTAGCTCAGCATTTCAATGCAATTCCCAACTAAAATATGTGAAAAAGAAAAAAGAAATGCAAGAGCTAAGTGTTAACAAGAATAATTCATTAAAATAATGAATTTGGGGAAATATTTGGCTCACTTCTGCAAAGAAAAAAAGATCTACCTGTACAGTTACATGAAAATAAACTGCAGGAAAACTGGTTTGCAGCTTTAAAGTACAGAATACAGAATTAACCAGGTTGGAAAAGACCTTCAAGATCGAGTCCAAACTATCATCCAACACCATCTAAGCAACCCAACCATGGCACCAAGTGCCTCACCCAGTCTCTTTATAAACACTTGCAGTGAGGGGGACTCCACCACCTCCCTGGGCAGTCCATTCCAATGGCCACCACTCTTTCTGTGAAGAGTTTCTTCCTAACATCCAGCCTAAAGCTCCCCTGGAACAGCTTGAGACTGTGTCCTCTTGTTCTGGTGCTAGTTGCTTGGGAGAAGAGACCAACCCCCATCTGCCTACAACCTCCCTTCAGGTAGTTGTAGACAGTAATAATGTCTCCTCTGAGCCTCCTCTTCTCCAGGCTAAGCAGCCCCAGCTCCCTCAGCCTCTCTTCATAGGGCTTGTGATCCAAACCCATCCCCAGCTTTGTTGCCCTTCTCTGGACACATTCCAGCCACTCAACATCTTTCCTAAACTGAAGGGCCCAGACCTGGACACAGGACTCAAGGTGTGGCCTAACCAGTGCTGAGTATGGGGGCAGAATGACTACTCTGCTCCTGCTGGCCACACTATTCCTGATATTTAAAAAGAGGGAGAGCTCTTTCCTAAAGCTGGATTCAGTGAGGTACTTAATCCTTGGCCCGATTTTCAGCTCATTATTAGTTCTACTGTGATTTAATGGTTGCAGAATCATGTGAGTGAAATTTAAAGACAGGATGGTGTATATTTTTGGTGAATAAAAATCCATCTTTCTGATTTTCCTTTTAAAATAATAAGCAGACCTTAGTATTCAAGTATGACTTCAATGTTACTCTTCTTTTGTACCAAATTAGGAAGTTTTCATTTATTTTTTAACCCCCAAGAACTGCAGCCCTTTTAAAACGAAATATCCTGCAATATATTCCATCAAGAGCTACCAAACCCAACAGTCTTCCTAGCACTGTGACATTGCATTGTGTTTTCTGACATTAGTTTATAAATAAATTGAGTGGGTAAATGCTCAAATGATTTGTGAGACTGGTGGAAAACTACTTTTCATAAACAGATCGTGAAGCAGATAGTGATATTCCTGATGAAGTTTCTTACTTAAAAATACAACTTAGAAATTAAATGCATCAATTTTTTTATTACAGGAAACCCAAATTCTTCATGCTCTAATTAATTTAATGAAGATTATTTCTTTTTCATTACTACCTGGCTTGCATTTTTGCTTTACATTTTCATTCACTTTATCTTGCAACAGAGATTTCTTATCTGTTGTTGCACTTATACAAGCTAATAAACTCGTTCGGTCGTATCCTTTAGATTGATTTTCTCCTCTGCTGATTTTATATAAAGTTATAGGACGACACAGATATGGCTTAGACAGACACAGCAGAAAGTTTCTGAGGCTCAGCTGTTTATGTTTCCCAGGCAAAGCCGTTAATGCTGCAAAGCAAAAAGAACAAAGATAAGAAGCTTCCTTTAAAATTCACATATCCCCTCCAAAAGTCACAGTGGCTTTAATTCTAAAATGTAGGTAAACAAAAAAAAGAAGCTGGGAAAATAAAGAATCCTGTTCCCATCATGGTTTATAAATTCTATGATAAATGACCAAAGGACAGAAATTAACTTGAGAGTAGCCCTGTGTTTCTCACGTGCTTAACAGAAGCTAAATTTGAAATTAAGAATAGAATAGAACAGAATAGAATAGAATAGAATAGAATAGAATAGAATAGAATAGAATTGAATTGAATTGAATTGAATTGAATTGAATTGAATTGAATTGAATTGAATTGAATTGAATTGAATTGAATTGAATTGAATTAACCAGGCTGGAAAAGACCTTGGAGATCATCAAGTCCAACCTATCACCCAACACCATCGTATCAACTAAACCATGGCACCAAGTGCCATGTCCAGTCTCCTCCTAAACACCTCCAGTGATGGTGACTCCATCACCTCCCTGGGCAGGACATTCCAATGGCCAATCTCTCCTTCTGTGAAGAACTTCTTCCTAACATCCAGCTTAAACCTCCCCTGGTGCAGCTTGAGACTGTGTCCTCTTGTTCTGGTGCTAGTTGCCTGGGAGAAGAGACCAGTCCCCACCTGGCTACTACCTCCCTTCAGGTAGTTGTAGACAGCAATAAGGTCTCCCCTGAGCCTCCTCTTCTCCAGGCTAAGCAACCCCAGCTCCCTCAGCCTCTCCTCATATGGCTTGTGCTCCAAACCCCTCACCAGCACAAGAAGGCTTAACCTTCTCAGGCTGAAAACATTCCAAATCTTATACTCCTATCTTCCTGAGTGGGTTCAAAACCTCTGAACTGTTACATAAAATGTAGGTGGCGCCAGGAGTATTAATATAATGGTTCTTTCAGCAGCCATATTTTGGAAGAGATCACAGGATCAGGAACACAGATGAAAGGCAAGGTCAACTTATGTTTCATTTATTGAAATCCTAAACTGAAAAAAAAAATAAAAAATGTCTCAGCAATCCTGAAGTAGGCACCCAAACTCAAAGAGAATTTCCTATTAGCTATCTGTCTGCTTTCTAGACAGTGTGAATGTGGTTTTGACCCTCTGCTCCAAAGGGTCATGATTCTTTACACACAATGGGCATGTAGCTTCAGGTTTTGCACTGCTCTTTATGGACCAAGTACGTAGTAAGGCTCTAGGAATTATCCTTCTTAACTCTAGAAACCTCTGGGACTGCTCCTTTACTGCTGTGCTACATTTTCAGCAGGAATCATGGAACTTGAAGTCCTCCACAAGATGACAATGAGGTGCTGAAGTGTGTCCAAAGGACAGCAAATCTAGAGAAAGGTCTAGAGCACAGGAGTTATGAGGACTGGCTGAGGTTGTTAGCCTGGAGAAAAGCAGGCCTTATCCCTTTCTACAACTAGCTGAAAAGGGGTTGTACCAAACTAGGGGTCAGTGTATTCTCCCAAATGAGGAGAGAAAGGACAAGAGGAAATGGCCTTAAGCCTCCCAGGGGAGGGGAGGTTTAGGCTGGCTATTAGGAAAAATTCTTCAAAGAAAGGGTTATGAAACACTGGAACCGCTGCCCAGGGAAGTGGTGGAGTCATCATCCCTGGAAGCATATAAAAGACTTGTAGACGGGGTGCTTAGGCATATGGTGCAGCAGTGGATTTGGCAGTGCTAGGTTAATGTTTGGATAATGTTTGGACTCAGTGATCTTAAAGGTCTTTTCCAACTCAAACAGTTCTATGGATCTATTCATTCTTAGCCTAGGACCAAAGTAACCGAACTCCCAGTAGGTTTGTTTCAGAGAAGCACCACAGTGAAACCTCCATCTTTCAGACTCTTTCACTTCAATCTGATGTTGAAGTGACATATCTGGATTGATATGTTGATTGTTATTATTATTTATTTTAATTGTTGGGTTTTTTTTTCCAGTTCAGCAATTGTTTTCTCTTGGCACAGTCCCTGCCAAGCATTTGTTGTATACTTGTTGAATAACCATTACTAAATTCTTAGCTGGTTGTAAGCATTTCACAATTACCTTTATTATGAAAAATTACTTTATTATTCTGCAGTAACATTGTCAGTAGCAAAACTACCGAAGATTACAATACTGTACACTACTTGCATCCCAGAATCATAATTAGGGTATAATATAGAAGACTTGATTCTTAGGTGGTCAAGTAATAAAAGCACTTTTGTCTGCAGTACAAAAGCCTAATTCTGTTTTGTATTTAAAAGAGAAATCATTCAGAAGCTTCATGTTCTTAACTGGCTCTTCTGAATCCATGTTAGTCATGCTGCCATTTACAACAATGAATTGTTTTCTTGAAAAGGTTCTACCTGTCTCTTTGGTCAGCAATAATACATCACAGATAATAAACACATTACTTGGTATCTTTTCAGTGCTCGGTACAAACTCTTGAGGTTTCAGACATGAGCTTAAACTCATCCCAAACCTGTTTTGCCCTACCAGGATGTGGCAGATTTAGGCCAATGTCTAGGAAGTTTTCCACAGACTGAGTAGAAAAGTGCTAGAATGTAAATAATTTGCCATTGGATGCAAAAGAAAAGTAATGACCATAATCCCATTAGTCTGATAACTAACATAAATTCAGTTGTATAAACTAACTCTCTTTTCAGCTTCTTTGCTCTAGCAGATACTAGCTGGTGCTTTTGCTTGGCTATTGCTGACTTTGGCTGCATTCTTCTTGTGGCTGACTATTAACAAGCTACTCTCTGCTTTTCTCCTCTGTTTTTTTTTCCCCTTGTCCAGGAGAGGGGGGAGCTGGTTTTGTCCAGCTTGTGTTCTTTATAAATTGTATCATTTACATTTCATATTTCTAGATTTTAATGTGCTTGTAAATACAGCTTCATTTGCTTTCCAACTGAGCTGGTCTGGCAATTTGATTTTGGGGGTAATTTCAGCCCACCACACAGGAGTAGTCCTGCATCTCTCTGGGATCTCCATCTGTTTTCCTTTCTCTAGCAATAGTGAGTATGGCTGCTCAGTCATAGATCAAATCTGACTGCAAATATTAGTAGTACTAGTAGTATGAGATTTTGTTTGGTTGGTTGCTTGATTTTAAGAGGAATGTAGTGATTCTTGCAACAGCAGCATAGATTTAGACCAGCTCTAGCTGGTATACGCAAAAATCTATGGGCAAAGGGGAGCAAGCTATATGTGTAGAGCTAAGGATTTAGTGTTTGTCTAATTATTTTTAAGAGCCTGAAAAGAAAAACCATGCAGCACATTTATTATCATTAGTCCAGTTACAACTGCAGTTGCAATTGCAACAGTTTCATAAATTCAAAGGCCTCATACCAGCTAACACTGTGCTACCAAAATCTTCCTAGAATCCACTTCTTTTCTTGGATGTTGTGCTAAGTCTTTGGGGGTCCAAAGGTCTACAGTTCTCTGTCTTCCTCAAGCAGAAATGTGGAGCTAAGGCAGTAATCAGCTTTCCAGGCTCCTCAGCAAGAGGGATTCATTGCTGGTGGTGCCAGTTTGGGGTTTATACTTTTTTGTACCAAGGTTTGGTTTCTTCTCATTAGTTCCCAGACAAAATTTGAGAGCTATGAGGCAGCCTTCACCAGCCCCCATTCACCCTAGAGACTACTGTTTGATACACAGTGATTCTCCAAGTTTCTTAAGTCTTCACCATATATGATATCCACAGAGAGAAGCTGAAAAAGGTGAGGCAGTAGTGCCTTGACCCTTAGATGGCTGTTATTGCAGCGAACACAAGCTCATGGCTGGGCAAGCGCAGCTAAGTCCAAATATGCTGCACTTTCAGGTCAATATGAACCCTGTGGGCTTTTAGCAGCAACAGCAAAAATCCTATTTATTTTGGATACAAAGCTGGTGTTGAAATCACACCTTAAATCCTAAGATAATATTGAAGATACCCTGAGGGAAAAGCAAAATTTATTCTGAAATGCACACTTTTGCACAGCATACCAGATAGTAATTAATTAGAAGTAGTAGAGCAGTTCATCCTCTCACAGCTAACCAATAATGTTGCTTTAAATGTTTACAATCAAATAATGAATTTAAAAAAAAAAAAAAAAAAAACAAGAAAAAAAAAAAGAAGCCATTAGTAAACACATGCAACTGAAAAGAAAAAAAGACTAGGAGAAAGTACACTAAATTGAACAAAGAAGTAATTTAAAGGAAAGTGTGTTTTGAGGACACTGGAGAAGTGTCACAGAATCACAAAATGGCAGTGGTTGGAAGAAAAGGTGAAAGACAATTTTACCTGCTTTGTAGATGCTGCAAGGTTAGTTAATTTTGTTAATTAACTAGTGAAGTAGTTAAGTTTATTCATTATACCAAGGACATTTATTCCTGTCTTTGAGTCTATGGAAGCTTGTGTTGGTTTCTAGAAGAAAGACTGAGAGACCGGGGCTGTTTATTCTTGAGAAGAGAAGGCTGAGAGGGGATCTGATCAGTGTCTGTAAATAACTGAAGGGTGGGGGTCAAGATGAAGGTGATGGTCTCTTTTCACTGGTGTCGAGTGATGGGACAAGCAACAATGGGTACAAGCTGGAACACAGGAGTTTCCACCTCAACATGGGGAAACACTTCTTTACTGCGAGGGTAACAGCACTGGAACAGGCTGCCCAGAGAGGTTGTGGAATCTCCTTCTCTAGAGACTTTCAAAACCCACCTGGATGCATTCCTGTGTGGCCTGCCCTAGGTGATCCTTCTTTGGCAGGGGATGGACTGAATGATATCTGGAGGTCCCCTCCAATGCCTAACATTCTGTGATTCTGTGATTCTATCATCTGTTGTCACAGAAGTTAACAGCTTCTGTCAAGGATTCTGCTCAGAGAATTTTTTACAGGGCTTATGACTTATCTTCAACCAAGAAAGCAATACCTTATTATTTACAGGAGAAGAATTTTATGTGTATATATTTAACATTGCTATGACAGAAAATCAAAGGAACACTTTTTGTCTCACACACCAGTTACCATTGAGGTCATTAACATTATGAAGCTTCAACATGAGGCTGGTGCTGTAACAGATGGAATTGCATGTTATAGCAATAGGGGTGAAGAAAATTATCTGAGCACTGGGAGAATCAAATTGTCAGAGACTGAAATTATGAAATCTTATAGTTGCTACTCTCTTTCTTTATTAGAATGCACAGACATTATCATTATTTGCTTGTATGCATGATTTATGAAGTAGTGCCACTTTCTGCAGACATTTGTTTGTGTTCTCTACCAATGTGTTTCATTGCTTACCTGATGGTTTTTTAAGAGCATTGATCTTCAGGCTGATAGCTAAAAGCATTGGTCATTATCCATCCTTCTAGCTAGAGCACCACTGTACACTAAGCAAATGACCAGATGAGATAACCCAAAAAAAGTAATAATCTAATACTCTACAAGAAAGTTTAATATCTGAAAATCCTCCCTTTTAGATAATGCAAACTTTTCAATATCTAGTGAGTGGAGACGAATAAAGATGGGGTTTGTGATAGGGAGGTCAGGAGAAAAGTTGAGCATAAACATTTCATTCGAAGCAACTTCTAAAAGACTTCTAGCGATGACTGTTTGAAACTTCCCGATATTAATAAAATCTATTCATTTAGAATCTATCTCTTCTGAATATGCTCTTCACAGACAAAGATTTATGGCATTTAATATATTTTAAAGTTATCCCATAAAAAGCAATCCATCTTTCTAAAAACATGTTTATTTAAAACTGAAAGCCAGATAAAGACTTTTTCACACTTTCAGTATAGAGTCATCTCTGCCCCGTTTAACAAAACCCATCTGTCTCTACAGCCTGAAACAACCAACCTTAGGTGATTCTCTGAAGTCCATTTCTGATTCTCAGCCCAAGGAACTTGGACTTCTAATAAATACATTACCAAAAGAAGAAAACAATTCCGACAGTAATCAAGGAACAACTACCTATTTATCAACAGCATAGCTATTGATAAAAAGGCAATCTTTGCTTACTAGGACCCTTAAAATCTACTAGACTTTTCAAAACTGTCTGTAGATATTTATGAGACATAAGCTTATCATCAGCTTGTCACCCTTATGTCTTGGACTCAGAAATGCAACTAACTTCTGTATATTTTAAGTGATCCCTTTGAGGAAGGAAGAGAAGAGGGAATTGTGATGAAACAAAGTGCACCTCTGATAATATCTTTGCCTACTTACACCACCATGCTGCTTCTAGTTTAGGAAAGATGTTGACTTGCTGGAACGTGTCCAGAGAAGGGCAACAATGTTAGGAAGGGGTTTGGAGCACAGCCCTATGAGGAGAGGCTGAGGGAGCTGGGGTTGCTTAGCTTTGCCTGGAGAAGAGGAGGCTCAGAGGAAACCTTATTGCTCTCTACAACTCAAGATGTACCAGGGGAGTTTTAGGCTGGATGTTAGAGTGATTGGCCATTGGAATGGGCTGCCCAGGGAGGTGGTGTAGAAACTGTGTGTAACAAGGTTGGACTTGATGATCCCAGATGTCCTTTCCAACCTGGTTAATTCTTTAACTCTCTTCTCAACTTTTACATAACAGAAGCAAATGAGATATAGCATAAGGTAAATCAGTGTGATTGTGCACAGCAATTCAAAGCTTTCCTTCATCCTGATGTTACTCTCAGAAATGCTTTCTAGATGACATGACTATGAAAGCACCACTTTTTCTTCACGGAATAAATAAGAAACACTCGTCAAATACTACCCTAGCAATATACTGGCAATAAAACTGACTTCAAACCTTGCTTTCTTGGGCTGACAGGGTCACATATTGCCTGTTATCTCCATTCCCAAGATTTTCTTGGCTCAGAAGAGGTTTTAAATTAAGGGTTTTAACTGAAAACATGTGCTGCTCATTAGCTGTGCTATGGGCACACCTGTGCTGTTCTGTTTTTAACAGGTCTTTGCTCAGGTGAAGCTCTTGGAAATCATTTTGTTTGCTGTTGCTGCAGCAACAAGAGGCTTTCTCAGCTGTTGTTGCTATTTCACAGTATCACAGTATCACCAAGGTTGGAAGAGACCTCAAAGATCATCAAGTCCAACCTGTCACCACAGACCTCATGACTAGACCATGGCACCAAGTGCCACGTCCAGTCCCCTCTTGAACACCTCCAGGGATGGTGACTCCACCACCTCCCCGGGCAGCACATTCCAATGACGAATGACTCTCTCAGTGAAGAACTTTCTCCTCACCTCGAGCCTAAACTATCCTTGGCACAGCTTGAGACTGTGTCCTCTTGTTCTGGTGCTGGTTGCTAGGGAGAAGAGACCAACTCCTTCCTGGCTACAACCACCTTTCAGGTAGTTGTAGAGAGCAATGAGGTCTCCCCTGAGCCTCCTGTTCTCCAGGCTAAGCAACCCCAGCTCCCTCAGCCTCTCCTCATAGGGCTTGTGCTCAAGGCCTCTCATCAGCCTTGTCGCCCTTCTCTGGACATGTTCAAGTGTCTCAATGTCCTTCTTAAACTGAGGGGCCCAGAACTGGACACAGTACTCAAGGTGTGGCCTAACCAAAGCAAAGTACAGGGGCACAATGACCTCCCTGCTCCTGCTGGCCACACTATTCCTAATGCAGGCCAGGATGCCATTGGCCTTTTTGGCCACCTGGGCACACTGCTGGCTCATGGTTAGGGGGCTGTCAATCAGCACCCCCAGGTCCCTTTCTGTTTGGGAGCTCTCCAGCCACTCTGACTCAAGCCTGTAGCTCTGCATGGGGTTGCTGTGGCCAAAGTGCAGCACCCGGCACTTGGATTTGTGGCATGTCATCATATTGGACTCTGCCCATCTGTCCAGTCAGTTGAGGTCCCTCTGCAGAGCCCTTCTACCCTCTAACAGATCAACCTCTGCTCCCAACTTGGTGTCATCTGCAAATTTGCTGATGACTGTCTCAATCCCCTCATCCAGATCATCAGTGAAGATATTAAAGATATTAAATATTAAAATATTTCTCTCCTTTAGCTTAAGGAGGCTGGAGAGGACTGCCTTGATGAGCAGAAGCAAAGGTTTGTTAAGCTAAAAGGTGGGGAAAGTGAATTCTTTGTCACTAGGTTAATGTTCAGAAACACCTGTTCTTTTAAAATGGGCATCTCTTGTGAAAGCTTCCCCCACCCCCAAATTTCGTGGTTTAAAGAGGGCTGCTTCACTTTTATAGTTTTGAGTATGTGTGGTAGTTTTATGCCTGTGGGGTTTTTTTTTTCATCTGGTCTTTTGGTTTGAAATGCAGTTTCTAGCATAGGTTTGCCTATGATGTGATTCATTGTGTTTTGAAACTAAGTTGGCATGTTCATCTCTTTGTTATTCTAAGTGTACAGCTGTGTAGTCGATGAGTATTTAGTTCTAGGTGTTGACTTATCCTGTGCTGAAGGAGGTGTTTGATTCTGACAGCTCTTCGTTATGTTAGACCATGAACTTCAGTGGGATACTTTATTTACAGATGACGAAGTCTGGTAAATCTGATGCAAGAACTAGGGAGAGGAGAAGTGGGTGAAAGAATCTAGCAGGTGACATCCCTTAACTTCTGTCTGTTCACTGAGGTAGCAGTATGAGTGTTGTGATTCATCTCTCCTCAAACATGCTATCTTTTAGGAGCATGGAGGGAGGGGAGGGAGAATACCTTGATATAAAAATGACTCTGTCTGTTCCTTTGGGGGAATAAAAGGAATATTTCAGTAACATTAATAAATGGTAGTTTTGTGTGTTAGTTCTGCCTGCCATTCAGCAGTAGTGCCTAGTTTCTTCTGAATTGCTGTTTTATTTAGTGCCCTTCTTTTATGTCTCTTTTTCTTCAAGGGGTTGAGAGAGAAGGGTAAATCCTTCAAATAGAAAAAGAAAGCAGTGTTATTTATCTCAGGGAACTTCTTGAATTTTTAAAAATGAGTTGCTTAAAATATTCAGGAAAGAAGATTAGCATCAGCCAGACTTCTTGTCAGAGCACAACTCTCAGGGCTTAGAGTCTGGAAGTCGGTGGCCAGTACAGTTTAGGATAAGAGTCACAGAGAAAATAAACATAAAAATCAAACATGATCTGGAGCAACTATCTTGCTGTGTAGAAAGTCTGCTTTAATAACAGAAGTGGTCTTCATGTAATGGTAGTTACAAGGCCTGGAGATACAACTGTATAAGATAAGTATCTGCACAGAGAGACAAAGAACTGTGTTTTGTAAAGATATGAGTATTTACCTGAACCTTCAGTATTTATCTGAAGTCCTACATTTCTTTAACTTTCCTCAGTACCATGTCTATAAAAATCACAGAATGTTAGGAGCTGGAAGGGACAGAAAAAGATCATCCAGTAGAGCAGATCACACAAGAATGCATCTAGGTGTGTTTTGACTACCTCCAGAGAGGGAGATTCCACAACCACCCTGGGCAGCCTGTTCCAGTGTTCTGTCAGCCTCACGGTGCAAAATTGTTTTCTTCATGTTTCCATGGAACTTCCTACACCTCAACTTCCACCCATTGCCACTTGTCCTGTCATTGGGCATCACTGAGAAGAGCCTGGCTCCATCCTCTTGGCACTCATCCTTTACAGATTTATAAACATGAATGAGGTCACCTCTCAGGCTCCTCTTCTCCGAGCTAAAGAGCCTCAGCTCCCTCAGTCTCTCCTCATAAGGAAGATGTTCTGCTCCCTTCATCATTTTTATGGGTCTGCATTGGACTCTTTCAAGCAGTTCCCTCAGGCCCTTCTTGAACTGAGGGGCCCAGAACCAGAAACAACATTCAATATGTAGTCTCACCAGGGCAGAGTAGAGGGGAGGAGAACCTCTCTTGACCTACTAACTTCACCCCTTAAAATCCACCCCAGAATGGTATTGGCCTTCTTGGCCAGACAAGCACATTGCTGACTCATGGTCAACCTTCCATCCACTAGGACCCTCAGGTCCTTTTCTCCTTCACTGCTCTCCAACAGGTCAGTCTTCAACCTATACTGATCCATGGGGTTGTGGTTTCCCAGGTGCAAGATTCTACATTTGCCCTTGCTGAGTTTCATTCAATTTCTCCCTGCCCAGCTCTGCAGCCTAAGTCTGGCTGAATGGGATAAACATTTCTTCCATCTCATAAGTTGTTGATGCCATTCTTTTTTTTTTTTGGAGGGGTGTGTGTGAAGTATTTGGATGTCAGAATAATGAGTGCTATAGAAAAATCTATTAAGGGAATTAATAATTCTGTCTTCATAACAGAGCTGGAACAGCAGGTAGTAATTAAAGCTTGAGGTCACAAAATGAGTGATGAATAGGAAGTAAAATATTGACTAGTCAAATAGCAACCATTTGCTATCCTTCTTGAGTTTCTGATTTAAGCAGG
The DNA here is from genome assembly GCA_033816785.1 of Picus viridis. NCBI lineage: Eukaryota > Metazoa > Chordata > Aves > Piciformes > Picidae > Picus > Picus viridis. The sequence goes on along the minus strand of CM066575.1, from coordinate 42,452,271 downwards.
GATGTTGTGGGAAATAAATAGTTCGTAGTCACAAATTGAGTCATAATACGCATGAAGCAAGGAAACAAGGATTGAAAGCTGTCTTACAGTTTTGAAGCTCTGATCCTGTGTCCTCTATGGGCAGTGGGTGGGATCAGGCATAATGATGACTTCTGGTAAAGTGCTGCAATGGGCAAATTTTATTTCTTTCTTTTTTAAATGTAAATCCTCTGGGGAGGAGGGAAAGACAGACTTGATGATCTCAAAGGTCTTTTCCAACCTGGTTAATTCTATTCTATTCTATTCTATTCTATTCTATTCTATTCTATTCTATTCTATTCTATTCTATTCTATTCTATTCTATTCTATTCTATTCTATTCCATTCTAACTGTAGCTCAAAGTACAGATGTCTTTACGTCAAGCAAATAATTTCTGCAGAGAATACCCTCATTGCTGCATGTTGCCCTGTTGTGTAGCTCTTGGATCTGAAAGCAGGCAGGGAACCAGTCTGACAGAGTGGCACAATGCTGTGACAGCAACAAGATCAGGTGTCTTTGTTCAAACTCATGGGAAGTGACTGACTGATAGCTAACATGGGTAATCTGCTGCTAAGACTTCACTCATGTCTGTGTGTGGCAACAAAAACACAGCTGTTCAGCTCTAGCTAGGGTAGTGGTTCCTTCACAGTATCACAGTATCACAGTATAACCAAGGTTGGAAGAGACCCCAAGGATCATCAAGTCCAACCCGTCCCAACAGACCTCACAACTAGACCATGGCACCAAGTGCCATGTCCAGTCTCCTCTTGAACACCTCCAGGGACGGCGACTCCACCACCTCCCCGGGCAGCCCATTCCAATGACGAATGACTCGCTCAGTGAAGAACTTCCTCCTCACCTCGAGTCTAAACCTCCCCTGGCACAGCTTGAGACTGTGTCCCCTTGTTCTGGTGCTGGTTGCCTGGGAGAAGAGACCAACCCCCTCCTGTCCACAACCACCCTTCAGGTAGTTGTAGAGGGCAATGAGGTCACCCCTGGTCCTTCTCTTCTCCAGGCTAAACAACCCCAGCTCCCTCAGCCTCTCCTCATAGGGCTTGTGCTCAAGGCCTCTCACCAGCCTTGTTGCCCTCCTCTGGACACGTTCAAGTGTCTCAATGTCCTTCTTAAACTGAGGGGGCCCAGAACTGGACACAGGACTCAAGGTGTGGCCTAACCAATGCAGAGTACAGGGGCACAATGACCTCCCTGCTCCTGCTGGCCACACTATTCCTAATACAGGCCAGGATGCCATTGGCCCTCTTGGCCACCTGGGCACACTGCTGGCTCATGTTTAGGCGGGTGTCGATCAGCACCCCCAGGTCCCTCTCCGTTTGGCAGCTCTCCAGCCACTCTGACCCCAGCCTGTAGCTCTGCATGGGGTTGCTGTGGCCAAAGTGCAGCACCCGGCACTTGGACTTGTTGAATGTCATCCCATTGGACTCCGCCCATCTGTCCAGTCGGTCGAGGTTCCTCTGCAGAGCCTTTCTACCCTCTAACTGACTAACATCTATTCCCAACTTGGTGTCATCTGCAAACTTGCTGATGACTGACTCAATTCCCTCATCCACATCATCAATGAAGATGTTAAAGAGGATGGGGCCCAACACTGATCCCTGGGGGACACCACTGGTGACTGGCCGCCAGCTGGATGTGGCACCATTCACCACCACTCTCTGGGCTCGGCCCTCCAGCCAGTTCCTAACCCAGCGCAGAGTGTTACTGTCCAAACCATGAGCTGACAACTTAGCCAGCAGTTTGCTGTGGGGGACGGTGTCAAAGGCCTTGCTGAAGTCCAGGTAGACCACATCCACAGGCCTCCCCACGTCCACCAGACGGGTCACCTGATCATAGAAGGAGATCAGGTTGGAGAGGCAGGACCTGCCCTTCCTAAATCCATGTTGGCTGGACCTGAGCCCTTGGCCATCCTGCAGGTGTGCAGTTATTGCCGCCAAGATAATCTGTTCCATCACTTTCCCTGGCACTGAGGTCAGGCTGACTGGCCTGTAGTTTCCGGGTTCCTCCATCCGTCCCTTCTTGTGGATGGGGACCACATTGGCCAGTTTCCAGTCATCTGGGACCTCCCCAGTGAGCCAGGACTGGAGGAAAATGATGGAGAGCGGCTTGGCATGAGGCTTGCTTCTATAATGTAATAGCACTGTGCCCTTGTGGCCAAGAAGACTGAGGGTATTCTGGGATGCATTAAAGAGTGTGGTCAGCAGGTTGAGGGAGGTCATCCTCTTCCTCTGCCCTGGTGTAGCCACACTTGGAATACTGTGTCCAGTTCTGGGCTCCCCAGTTCCAGAGAGACAGGGAACTACTGGAGAGAGTCCAGCAGAAGGACACAAAAATGGTGAAAGGACTGGAGCTTTCCTCTGATGAATAAAGACTGACTGATACAGGTCTACTTAGCCTGGAAAAGAGAACACCAAGAGAGGATCTTCTCAATACTGATCGATATCTGAAGGGTGGATATCAACTAGATGGGGCTGGGCTCTTTTCAGTGGTGCCCAGTGATAAGGCATAACAGGCATAAACCAGAGCACAGGAGGTTTCACCCAAATAATAGAAAAAACTTCTTTCCTGTGAGGATGCCAGAGCACTGGACCAGGCTGCTCAGTGAGGTTGTGGAGTCTCTATCTCTGGAGACTTTCAAAATCCACCTGGACATGTTCCTGTGCAACCTCATCTAGAAAAACCTGACCTAGCTGAGGCATTGGACCAGATAGTTTTCAAAGGTCCCTTCAACCCTTACCAGTCTGATTCTGATTAGAGATAGTTGTATGTATGTGCACTTCAGTTGGGACTTGAGGCTCTCTTTCTCATGTCTAATGTTCCCTTACAGATACATATTGTCATTTACCTGTTTGCTGCAGTTGATCTTATCACAGGAAATGCATGGAGCTGAAATCTAGCTAAAAATGTTTGCTCTACCTTTCCAGACCTTCAAATCATAACTGCAAGTTGTACATCTACTATTACCTTCCTTAGTCTATTTATAATTCAAAAACGTATCTTGAGTACCTATTCATTCTTCTATTCTGTCCCTTCACATCTGTGGATATGTATTTCCACCCTTCTTTCTCCCTTGCTTTGTTTTCTTTTCTCTTATTTTCACTGTGTATATTCTGTACTTTTTTCACCCTCTGTTTTCATAGTCAACATTTCCAGAGCAACTCATGCTGTGGCTGAATATTTGGTGACATTCAGCCTGCCTATCTGCATGTGCAGGCTTCAATGCAGGAAACAAGCTGTGTCAGGAAGAAAGCCTGAGTATGTTCCATTCCATAGCAAGGCTTTGGACCTCTTTGTACCTAGGTTAGGTATAAAAGTATGCTCTGCCAAGTCTGCCACCAGGTATGGTGTCTTACAGTGGCACTGTGTTGTTGAGATGTAGTTAAAACAAGTTAACTGAATTTTAGGGCAACAAAGCTGATGAGGGGTCTGGAGCACAAGCCCTGTGAGGAGAGGCTGAGGGAGCTGAGGTTGCTTAGCCTGGAGAAGGGGAAGCTCAGGGAAGACCTTAGTGCTCTCTACAACTAACTGAAGGGAGGTCGTAGCCAGGTAGGGGTTGGTGTCTTCTCCTAGGCAACCAGCACCAGAGGACATAGTCTCAAGCTGCACCAGGGGAGATTTAAGCTGGATGTTAGGAAGTTCTTCATAGAAAGAGTGATTTGCCATTGGAGTGGACTGCCCAGGGAAGTGGTGGAGTCACCATCACTGGAGGTGTTTAGGAAGGGACTGGATAGGGTGCTTGGTGCCATGGTTTAGTTGATTAGATAGTGTTGGGTGATAGGTCGGACTTGATGATCTCAAAGGTCTTTTCCAACCTGGTTAATTCCATTCCATTCTATTCTTAAGGGGTCTGATGTTATGAGCAACAACATCAAGGGTGCCTGTGGAGCAAAAGTTTAATCTGCTTTGAGGATCAGGTGGTCAAGAAGCCAGGAAGCACAGCTGATTTATGGGCAGAAATATACATGGAGAGTGGGGCCTACCAAATACTGATTTTTTTGAGCCACCTTCTACACCTATAGTCTACCAAATACTACAGATATTGCCACCAGGAACAAATGAGGGGGAGAAAAAATCATGTGGAAAAGCAATTAAACTTTGATAACCCTGACAGGCAGGTGATGAGAAGCTTAGGAAATAAAAAGCTGGTAACCAAGATGGCTCTAATTGCAACTGCTTTTTCTCTATTCATTTCATACTGAAGAGTGACATCAATGCATGCTGCCAGTGGCTCTCAAGAACCCAAGCTTTGTCCTGTTCCCTGGCAGTCAGAAGTGCTTCTGGCCTTGATTCTCAATGATAAGTTTTCATTTATGACTCTCGATAAAATGTGTAATCCTTCTCCAGTAACTACACACGTGAAAATGTTACAGAGACTACAAAATGAAATATTAAAGCAATAGGAAAAAGGGGGTTTTATTTCAATGAATTGTTGAATTGGCTATTTGTCTGCCTTTGATTTATCAAGGGAACTAGAATTTCTCCAGACCTTAAATGTCACTTCCTATTTTATTGTTTGGGTGGGGGAGTGAACTGAATTTTGCAAACTCTAACTTGTTACTAAATATCATGCTTCTGCTTCCTGAAGTACCATTCCCTTCTCATCTTCCCTTTCAAAAAAACATCTGAGGCACCCTCAGCAAGTTTGCTGATGACACCAAGCTGTGTGGTGCAGAGGACACGCTGGAGGGAAGGGATGCCATCCAGAGGGACCTTGACAGGCTGGAGAGGTGGGCACAAGCCAACCTCATGAGCTTCAACAAGACCAAGTGCAGGGTCCTGCATCTGGGTCAAGGCAACCCCAGGCACAAATCCAGGCTGGGCAGTGACTGGCTGGAAAGCAGCCCTGAGGAGAGAGACTTGAGGGTGCTGGTGGATGAGAAGCTCAACATGAGCTCTCAATGTGCACTTGCAGCCCAGAAAGCCAATCCGATCCTGGGCTGCATCAGGAGAAGTGTGGCCAGCAGGACAAGGGAGGTGATTCTCCCCCTCTATTCAGCTCTGGTGAGACCCCACCTGGAGTACTGCCTCCAGTTCTGGAGCCCCTATTACAAGAGGGATATAGAGGTGCTGGAAGGTGTCCAGAGAAGGGCCACGAGGATGCTCAGAGGGCTGGAGCTGCTCTCCTATGAGGACAGACTGAAGGAGTTGGGGCTGTTCAGTCTGGAGAAGAGAAGGCTCCAAGGTGACCTCATTGTGGCTTTCCAGTATCTGCAGGGGGCCTACAAGAAGGCTGGGGAGGGACTTCTCAGGATCTCAGGTAGTGATAGGACTAGGGGGAATGGAATGAAGCTGGAGGTGGGGAGATTCAGGCTAGAGGTGAGGAGGAAGTTCTTCACCATGAGAGTGGTGAAGCCCTGGAATGGGTTATCCAGGGAGGTGGTTGAGGCCCCATCCCTGGAGGTGTTTAAGCCCAGGCTGGATGAGGCTCTGGCCAGCCTGATCTAGTGTGGGATGTCCCTGCTCATGGCAGAGGGTTGGAACTAGATGATCCTTGTGGTCCCTTCCAACCCGGACTGACTGATACTATGATACTGTGATGCTTTAACTATTACTCTGCTCCCTGCTGCTACCTGAGGTAGAAAAACATTTTCTTCTTAATTTTAATGTATAATTCCCACAAAGGCAAGGGCACTGCACTTACTGTGTAGTGAGTCTTTTATAATAAAGCTATTCAGTCTGGAGAGGAGAAGGTTCTGAGGAGACCTTACTGTGGCCTGCCAGTACCTTAAGGGAGCCTACAAGAGTACTGGGGAGGGACTTTTAGGATGTTAGGTAGCAATAGGACTAGGGGGAATGGAGTAAAACTGGAATTGGGTAGACTCAGATTGGATGTTAGTTCTCCACCATGAAGGTGGTGAGAGACTGGAATAGGTTGTCTAGCGGTGGAAGTCTCATCTCTGGAGGCTTTTAAGGCCATGGTGGATGTGGCTCTGAGCACCCTGGTCTAGTGTGAGGTGGAGATCTAGTGTGGAACTGGATGATCCTTGATATCCTTTCCAGCTATGATACTCTATGATTCTTTCTGGGCCTTTCATTGCTCCAATTCACTGCATTCTAAGTTTCCAGTTGTGTGTTGCTATTAGTATTGCAAAACAGACTTTGAAGGCAGTTATATGCAGGCAAGATTTTTCCAGAACAGCAGGTTAATGTCGAGGCTTAGCCCAAGACATCTTAAAAGACCCCATTTTCAAAGTGGCCTTATTGCATGTCCAGTGAAAATTCTTGCTTTTTCAGCTAAATGCATTAGAAGTGCCAGCTGGGTTTTGAATTGCTTCCATAACATTGCCTACCAAAAAAAGAAGAGAAACTTTCCAATTTAAGATCGATAAACCATGAGCTCCCAGGCGCAGGAGTTTCTTGTGCACATAGTTTAAAGTGACAAGGATTTTCTGCAAAATAATCTATGTAGAAGGTGTGGGGGGATTGGGGGTGGGGGGAAGTTAGGATTGTAGTTTGTTTGCTTTAATTTCTTTTTATAAGAACTAGAGATGAAGAGGGAGAAAACTCTGTGCCAAGCTGACAGAGGGAAAGGTTGACACGGGACCTTTGTCGAGTGCATCCATTCTGCATGCTTTTTACGGCTGTTGAGAGAAACAGGACTCTGTGTGTGTAAATAAATGAATTGCTGAGAGAATAACTATGATGACTTCTTTTCCTCTCCCCACAATTTCCTCTCCAAATCGAATAACACAAAAGCCTAACATTTTTCTAGCAAGGGGTAATTGCTAGAAACAAGCAATATGCAAAAGAACACTGAAGTTGCTAAGCCAAGCAGTAAGAAGCCAGAAAAAAATATCCAACAAGTGATGTTGCATTATGCAAATAATCATAATTGTCCCTTTATGTATATGCATCCTGAGAAAATGTGTGATAATATCAGAACTAGTGCTGTCGAGTCCTCTTTATTTTTCCATTGGATAGAGTTTTATTTTCTGCACAGATGTAAAGAGATGCTAAAGACTATCAGCTGCACACTTGAGCAGACTTTTTATCCTAGATGAGAAAAATAAATAGTTCCACCCATTTTTAGTCCTAGGAATGACTGATTTATTTTTTTTTACATGTTATGAAGATTAAGTGTGGGGGAAAAAAGTCAGCAGAACAAGGAAAGCATGTTGTAGGTTAAGGATTAGCTGAGGGAGCTGGGGTTGATTAGCCTGAAGAAGAGGAGGCTCAGGGAAGACCTTCTTGCTCTCTACAACTACCTGAAGGGAGGTTGTAGGCAGGTGGGGGCTGGTCTCTTCTCCTGGGCAGCCAGTGACAGAACAAGAGGACACAGTCTCAAGCTGTGCCAGGGGAGGTTCAGACTGGATGTTAGGATGACATTCTACACAGAGAGAGCGATTGCCCATTGGAATGTGCTGCCCGGGGAGGTGATGGAGTCACCATCATTGGAGGTGTTCAGGAGGAGACTTGATAGGGTGCTTGGTGCCATGGTTTAGTTGATTAGATGGTGTTGGATGATGGGTTGGATGTGATGATCTTGAAGGGCTGGTTTATTCTATTCTGTTCTCCAGAGGACAGGATAGTTCCAAAGGGTGGGCACAGCGTATTGCAAATATGTTACTTCATTCCCCTTTCCTTTATCTCTATATAAAATATAACATTGCTTCATTTCTCACTCTTGTTTTGGCTGTAGATGCATGGTACAGGCTTTTGCTGCCTAGGTAGGGCCTACCTTGGTGGGGGCTGTAGCCTGGAGGGAGCTAGGCCATTGCCTATTGTATATAGCTGCATATATATATCCTATACCTTAATACCTTTTGTACTTTTGTTTACTTCTGCAATTATTTCTGTTTAGCCTCCAGTTCTGTGTGAGAGTGTTTTTATTTATTCCTTTAGGGTAAACTCTACTTTCTTTTTTTTTTTTTTTCCTGAGCCAATGGCTGAACCCAGGACAAAGCATTAAAGCAGTTTGAAAAACAATTGAAAATGGGATTAAAAATCTTGTTTAATGAACCTCCTTCAGAGAAGAGGTAGCATGCTAGCTATATTCATTGGAAACAGAGAAATGCAGAGAGAGGCACTACAATGAAACTAACAGGAGAAACCAAAGGTAATGCAATAAGCAGTTTCTAACTGGACTAACTTATCACAAATAACCAGCAGATTGTTCCAACGGAGCTCTTAACTGAGCTCTTAACTGATGCTACCTATCCAATGTCATTAAGTCCTCACTACGGACAAACTACAACAGTATCTTAGTAGTGGATATAGAGGGAGAGATTTACTGATTTCTTCTTTTGAGTATTCTTATCCAAAAAGCTGCATTCCTTTTATTAGTCCTGTGCAGTTTTCTAAACTTGAATTCAAATCAACAGCAACTCTAGCTCAAAAATCCTCCCTGGTCATCAGACAAGTGATTAGTGATGCAACTCCTTTTATGTGAAAACAACCAAGCAACTGAAAGAGTTGAAACAGGGAGCTAACAGAAGATAACTGCATCAAAGAAATAACCTAGCACTCTAGGTTGAACAAACTATTGTCAGTCTCTTGGTTCCATAGCCCCCATAGTATTAAATATACCTAGAGGCAAGGAAGAAAAGGAGCTTAATCTGAATCCAGATGCAAAGTTCAATTTTGAAAGACCATGTAATCCATTTTAGGAAAAAGCTCTTCGCCATATGGGTGGTGAGACAGTGGATCAGGTTGCCCAAAGAGGTGGTGGAACCCCCATCCCTGGAAATTTAAGGCCAGGCTGGATGTGACTTGGGGCAAGCTGATCTAGTGGAAAGTGTCCCTGCCCATGGCACAGGGATTGGGACTAGATGATCCTTGAGATCCCTTCCAACCCTGGCAATTCTGTGAATCTGTGTTTGATTGTTCAGGAGAGAAGAGCTTAGAACAGATCGCGTCAGATGCTGCGTGCTGGATAGCAAAGCAGGACATTTGGTATATGTTGCTTTATTTTCTACTAAATGAAAATTCCCCCTTTCCTGGAGCAGGGTAAATATCTTCATATAGTGTCTCAAAAGCCCCTCTGTCACCAGCAGTATGAATATCTCTTGTGTCAAGGTAATAGTAATTTTTTGGAGCGATTATGGTAGGGTATGATTGAGTCAGCCTCTGCTAGTTTTGAATGGCTCTTAATTTGGATATATATTTTTTTTTCCCCTTTTATACAAATACTCAGCTTTTTCCTTCTGCCAAGAAACTACCTTCTTGGTGGTTTTGTTTTGGTTTGTGTTATTTGGGGGGCTTTTTGTTTCCAAAGGTAAAATGATAAACTTTTCTCTGTGTTACTAGGATAACTGAGGGAGTTCTGGCTTTAATTTGTTTGTTCTTTCTCTGCTTGATACTATCTCAACTTTGAACCCCAATCTCGTATTAGGAACCCAATGCTTGCTTTATCAGATGCTAAACAAAAGCCCCAGGAGATTTCATCTATGCAAGAATACTGAGGAAGCTGGTTAAGCACTGGTTGGGCCACAGCTTAAGTACTGTGTCCAGTTCTGGGCCCCTCAGTTTAGGGGAGTTGTTGAGTTGCTGGAACATGTCCAGAGAAGGGCAACACAGCTGGTGAGAGGTCTGGAGCACAAGCCCTATGAGGAGAGGCTGAGGGAGCTGGGGTTGCTTAGCCTGGAGAAGAGGAGGCTCAGGGGTGACCTTGTTGCCATCTACAACTGCCTGAAGGGAGGTTGTAGGCAGGTGGGGGTTGATCTCTTCTCCCAGGCAACCAGCACCAGAACAAGAGGACACAGTCTCAAACTAGGCAATATTTATAGGCATGCTGTAATTAATCAAAATATTAATTCTTTGTCTTCCTTACAAAGAAGGAAAAATTACAATATAGGAGTTGTCTGCTGCAACTGAAAGAATTCATATAGGAGCAGGATGAATGTGGTGACTCATTGGAGATGTCTGCTAATAACAGCAGTTTTCCACAGCCACATTGACATTTCTGTTTCTACTTCCTAAATGTAAATGAGGTGAAAGATGGCATTTACAGCTACTGTTTGGTGTCCTTAACACACAGTCTGTATCAACTGCTTGATTCTGCAGTCTTTCCTTCCAGTGGCAGAGACATTAGCCAGCTTAGAACAGGAAGACAGAGCAGAGAAACAGGAATTGTATCAAGCTATAGCATCTCTTCATGGGGAAAGAAGTGGTAAACAGAGAAAGAAGATGAAGGGGTTGTACAATAGCTTCTGGATTCTGGCAACTAGGAAAATAAATGAGTGAGTCTGTCAATATTTTTCCTGGAAGGAGCTGTGCTCAGAAAACCAAACTGCTATGAATGATGCAAGTACTAGGACTGGGGTAGTGCAAGAAGAGAGGAGTCTCTCATTTTCATGTTCTTTGCTGCCCTAGCTTTGTTAGTAGTCTGCAGGCAGGAACAGCTGTTGGGAAGGGGTAGTAAACAGAAAGATGGCAATGTGAAAAGTCGGGAGCACAAGCAAAAAATTAAACTGCTTGCATGCATTTGTCACTTTGTGCAGAGGACTCCTGGCTTAATATCTGCTGTAATGCTCAATTCTTAGCAGAGGACTCCTGCCTTCTTAATACCTGCTGTAATGCTCAATTCTTGGAGCTGCAAAACTATCTTTATAGGGCTTTTAAATGCAGCTGCTGTGTATGTTAGTCCTGATACTCTGCAGTGAATTTATGCAAAGTCCTAGTTTACCTTACAGGATTTATATATTAAAAGCAAACTTCATAGCTAGTCTCCTTAAATTAAGGTACAGTGGTCATTAGTAGGATATTTTTGTCAGGGCAAAACCAGTAATTATTGTTTTGTTTGATTTTGATCTTTGGTTGAAGGTATAGGTCATGCAAGTTGTTTAAAATTTATATCCTTCTATCTGTGTCCCAGCTGTTCAAGACAAGTAGAGATCATTAAACATAAAACAGAATTTTTGTAAACATAAAAGAGAATATTTATAATTACCTCTGTGTTACTTGCTACTAAATTACTGGATTTGTATCGACCACTTGTTCTTACTGACTCTACCACAACAGGGCTTCTCATTATCTGTAGTGACAAAACCACAAGGATCACTGCTGTGTGCAGTTCTGGGCCCCTCAGTTTAGGAAAGATGTTGACTTGCTGGAAGGTGTTCAGAGAAGGGCAACACAGCTGGGGAGGGGTCTGGAGCACAGCCCTGTGAGGAGAGGCTGAGGGAGCTGGGGTTGATTAGCCTGAAGAAGAGGAGGCTCAGGGGAGACCTTCTTGCTGTCTACAACTCCCTGAAGGGAGGTTGTTGCCGGGTGGGGTTGGCCTCTTCTCCCAGGCAACCAGCACCAGAACAAGAGGACACAGTCTCAAGCTGTGCCAGGGGAGGTTTAGACTGGATGTTAGGAAGAAGTTCTTCCCAGAAAGAGTGATTGGCCATTGGAATGTGCTGCCCGGGGAGGTGGTGGAGTCACCATCCCTGAAGGTGTTTAAAAAGAGCCTGGATGATGCACTTGGTGCCATGGTTTAGTTGATTAGATGGTGTTGGACGATAGGTTGGACTCAATGGTCTCAAAGGTCTTTTCCAACCTGTTTAATTCTATTTTATTGTATTTGTTGAAATATATCTCTTTTCAAAGGTATTTTTCTCAATTTCTTTCTTTTTTTTTTTTTTTCATATAATTTAGGTAAGTTAACAAAACTGTCAAGCCTGTTGGCTTGATTAAGCTAATTTTATTAATGAAGCCAGGCTTTTAGTGAAGGCTAACTTGAAAATTTAGTTCAGATAACTTTATTAAAGTTCCTCTCTTTGTTGTTGTTTTTTGGTTCCCTTGAAGTAACCAAAGTAATGAAATAAAACTGAGAATAGAAGAATAGGTTGGAAAGCGAATTTGCTTCAAACCCATGAGCTCTGTTTGAAATCTCAAATATTCATTCATTCCCCTTTCTAGCCTCCCTGTACTTTTGTTTTAGCCAACTTCTTTGTGTGCATTTGTGGCGAATCAGGGCACAGGCTCTGTCATGTCTGCCCCACATTCCATAAGCTTCCTTCTAGACCACTGAAGTATCATACTTAGAACTACCTTTTGGAAATAACAGGATAACAACCTTTGAATTTCTGGAGGCTGAAAACTATTTGTCTTTCTCTTGGGAAAAAAAAAAAAAAAAAAAAAAAAAGCTGCAGGGACTGACTTGTGCTAATTATTGCATCTCCTGTAGGCATGCCAGTATGGTTAAATCACTGCCTGGCTGTACTGTTAAGCCAGCAAGCCTGAGAAAAATCTGTCCTCCCTGATGCGCCCGAGGTCTTTTTCTTGTTCAGCATGGTGTGCCACGTAAAACATTGGACTGGGAAGCAGAAACAGATGCCATAGTGTAATAAAATAAGTGAGCAAGAGGAGTTCCTTGAATAGTGTATCTTCTATAATTTGCATCTAGTTCTTTTCCCTGAAAATCACTGCCAGAGATGCTTTCAATGAATTTCAAGTAAATGGCTGCTGGAGTAGACAAGTGTTCTCCCAGTTGGATACAACTAATGGATGACTGAACAAACATTGCTTTTTGCTACTCTATTGGCAGTTGCCATCTCCACTGAGATGAGCCATGAACTCTACAACAGCAAGTTAAAGGCCTAGGACAAAGGTGTTGGAGGTACAGTCTGTGTGATTTGGTTACTGATATAGCCAGACCTGGTTTAGTAACCTTCCATGTGCATGTATATCACAGTATCACCAAGGTTGGAAGAGACCTCAAAGATCATCAAGTCCAACTTGTCACCACAGACCTCATGACTAGACCATGGCACCAAGTGCCACATCCAATCAGCTCTTGAACACCTCCAGGGATGGTGACTCCACCACCTCCCTGGGCAGCCCATTCCAATGGTGAACAACTCCCTCAGTGAAGAACTTTCTCCTCACCTCAAGCCTAAGCTTCCCCTGGCGCAGCTTGAGACTGTGTCCTCTAAGGTGGCATAAGGTTCTATCCAGAGTTGAATTGTTTTTCTCTAGTATCTCTAAATACAGAAAGTAAATGTGAATATCACAAGATAAAAGATGCTTTCTTGGTCAAATATTTCCTCATAATTATTTCATACAGGGTTCCTGTTATTAAGTCCTAAGGCGAATTTTCTTCTGTGTGGATAGCCAGAGAGGACTAGTTAAAGTCCCTAAGGCCAACCTCTTAAAATGTGTGGAAGAGGTTTAGATATATTAGGAACTATTTATTTATCTATATTTAGATATATTAGGAACTGAGGAAGTGGACAAGAGGAAAGTGTATAGGAAGGATGGACTACATTTCAGTCATAAGGGAGTCAAGCAGATGGTACTGAATCAGAAAGGTTACAGAGGAATATTGAAACTTAGGAACTGGCCAAAGCTTACAGGCATAGACCACCTGAGTTTAAACTTAAGCAGTGCTAGACAGTGCAAACAGTTTGGGGGTTGTTAAAAATCCCTCTATTAGAAGGCCAAGTAAGTCCTGGTTTAAACAGAACAAATAACTGAAACGTCATTAAATATATATATATAAGTACTGGGAATGAAATCACCAAGTGAGAAGAATAGGAAAGCCCACAAAATATGGAATGTGTCATGTTTGAGATCATGTGACATTCTTTAAGTACTTTAAAACCAGGGAGCCAGGTAGGTAGGTGGTGATATTGCTTGACGGTATTGCCAAAGATACAGCAGAGAAGTAAGGGGAATTCTTTACCTTGGTCTTTGCTGCTGTATGTATTGGAGAGATTCCCTGTGGCCCATCCTGTTTAAAAGACAAAGCAGAGAAGCTAGCTCAGTTTGAAGTAAATACATGGGTTATATTAGGTCTGATAGACAAGTGGCATCAGCTAAGGCTAGGATGGTATTCCTCGAGGGGACTCTGAAGGAATTCAGATGTGAAATTATTGGTCTTGGTCTGCAGCCCAGTAGTACAAATAGTCGCTATACCAGATGAGTAGAATATTGCCTCTGCAATCCCATCTGCAGAAAAGGGCTCTAGAGGACATCCTGTCAGCTACAGAGCAATGAAGCTGGTGTATACTACTGGTAAGGTGGCAGAATATGTAATGACAAATATAATGACATAGATAAATGCTGCCTGGGAGTCAGCATGGTTGCTGTAGAGGGAGGACCTGCCGTGCTAACAAGCTGTGCAATTTTTCTGTGAATGTGGTAGAATGTGGATAAAGTGGATCTAGTGGATATGAAGAAGAAAGTCAATTACTATGTTGTGGCTTACTAAACTCTAGGGGCAGGATGTGATTCAGTGAATAAACATCTATGATGGAAAAATGCTCAGTGAAGATGAGCAAGATTAATGGGCCCATGACCCCCAGAGAAGCTGATGAACAACAGTTGAGTGAATTAACTGTCAGTGTAAATGTCATCCAGAGTTAACCAGATCAGAATGGAGTGAATGCATGGTTCAACCCAACACTGAATACAAAACCTGGCAAGATTATTTTGAAGAGAGTAACAGTATTGAGCTGCTTTAAGCCCACATCCCAGTGACTTGTGATGCCCAGTATCGTGACAGTAAAGGTATTTTAGAGACAAGACTGGCAATGGAAGTCGCTTTGGTATTGCAGTTGAACAGTGTATTGCAATTGAACTGCATATTGCAAGAGCTGTCTTTTGCTATGTGTGACTTACACATTTATGGTGTTTTCAGTATATTTAGGTTTGCTTTGCTAAGTTATAAACCCCTTGTAACATCAAACATCTTCAGATAAATATGTTTGATATTAAACATCATACCCTCCACACATAGAATATTTAATAAGAAGCTGGTCAGGGTATACTGAACTCTGATATGTGGCTTTAGGGGAAAGACTTTCTTGTACTGAAAGCTAGTTAAGGGGAGGTAAAGGGTATCTTGAGGTGAGAGGTGGGGGGATGGGAGAACATTGGAGTCTTGCAGGGATGTTGATGGGATTGGTTTTATTTAACTTCAGCAGTGACCTAGAAAAGAGAAGGAACAGTGAAACTTTCAAACTTGCAGATGCTAGACAGTAACTTCTGGAGTAAGCCAAAAAGTAGGCTTGTGGCAAAGGATAATAACCTTTATAAAACTCAGGAAAAAGGCAACAGGTCAGCTTCCACAGACATAATTAGTGGGGGCAATATAACCTGGGGAGAACAATCTAAACCACATGGAAATGATGCCAAACTCTAAACTGGAAGCTATAACGCAGCAAGGAGAGTTCAGATTGGTTCTGTGAGATGCTTGGTTCAGTGTACCATATGCTACTCCTACAACAATGCTTTCTTGGGATGGTTTGAGGGGATGGAAAGGATGACATAAAGTGGCCAATCCTGCACGATCTTCCAGAACAGTGCATCTGTTTTGGGAAGAGAAGCTGGGCTAGATACTTACCTTGTTTACTATGGTTTTGATTATATTAAATGATGTTCAGTGTTAGGTGGTAACTGAAAACTGACAATAGCCTCCTTGTGCAGTGGCAGAAGTCCAAACCTTGCATTGCTGATTCTTCATGTCATGGTAGAATGTGATTGTTACATCTGAACTAAAATCCATGCAGGTGGTATGACATTTTCAGGTTTAGAAACACCAGCACAAAATGTGGGCAATTGATAAAATTCTTGTGTCACAGCATAAAATGAGTTCTCATTTCTTATCTGAACCATAATGATTAGCCAAATGTTCCTGGATCCTTCTGTATGTACTAATTTAAATATGAATAAAAGAGCATTTGTACACTTCCTTGGGCAAAGAGTTACTGCAGTACACTTAATGAGTGGCTGCTTGGTGGTACACTGAGCCCTGAGTGCAGAGCTGCTTCTGTGGATTAATAATTTGTGATATTTCATTAATATTCATTGTTAATTAACACAAGAGAAGGAAATGTGCAGTCTAGCATGGTATTTTTCATTGTTCATGCTTCATTAATTGAACATGCTTTGTATCAACTATTTTTCATATATATATATACACACACATACACCTAGGAGGAAGAGTACTTGGTAGAATTAATCACATAGTTGATAAACAGCCTGATAAAACTTTTGTCAAAACATTCTAAACTGTTCATATTCTCAAATCTTCAAGAGCTTTCTCATTTGCAGACCTGCTGAGCTATTGCAAAGCTTTGCCTTTGCCTTTGTGTCATATTAATGTTGCTGTGTTTGTCAGGCTCTGAAGGATAGATTATGGCAGAGTTTGAAGGGAAAAGGTGCTTATTTGCCATTGGACCAGCTCATAAAAAGCAGAAAAAAAGCAAGGTTTTGTGTACACCTGCTCACAGAAAGGGTGATTGGCCACTGGAATGTGCTGCCCAGGGAGGTGGTGGAGTCACCATTACTGGAGGTGTTTAAGAGGAGACTGGATGGGGTGCTTGGTGCCATGGTTTAGTTGGTTACATGGTGTTGGGTGATAGGTTGGACTCCATGATCTCGAAGGTCTTTTCCAACCTGGTTAATTCTATTCTATTCCTGCAACACAACACAATATTAGTATTTACAACACTTTTCCCCTAAAGTTGTCACTGTTTGTTTGTTTGTTTTTTAACTGTGGTATTTTGTAGGGGTTTACTTGTGTTGGTGCCATGGTCTAGTCGTGGGGTCTGTGGTGACAGGTTGGACTCGATGATCCCTGAGGTCTCTTCCAACCTTAGCAATCCTGTGATACTGTGATACTGTGGTTTTGTTTCATTGTGTTGGGTTTGGTGAGGGTATTTTGTTGTGGTGTGGTGGTGTTGTTTTTCTTTATTTTGGTGATGTGGTGGTTTTGTTGTGTTTGGGGTTCTGGGGGGGTTGGTGTGTTTGGGGATTTTTGGGGGTTGGATTTTTTTTCCTTGGGGGTGGAGGGAAGGGTGCTTGGCTTTATTTGTTTGCTTTTCAGTGTGTGAGATCTTCAGCAGAAGATTGGAGAAAATAAGCAAACCCAAATAGTTCCAGATATCTTTTTTCCTCCAAAAACTATTTTTCCTCTCATGAATACCAGTTCTATTTAAATTAAAAAATAAAGTTAAATGAGAGCATTTGCAGTTCTTTTTGAAAGGTGAATTGGTAAAGTTCTCTGGAAAGAAAAGCTAGAAATGGGAAAGAATACAGAGAAAATGCCTTAAATTACAACACGGTCTCTATCTTCAAGTCTGAAGTGATGACAAATCCCTCACTACACTTCTGTGATAATGAGAACACCAGAGTTAAATCTCCTCAGAAAATAACTGGTGCTACACTGTTTAAGGAGAAATCTCTTCCTGTGCAAGGAACCAGCAGAGGACTTGGCTGTGGTTCAGACTTTATTTTAAAATGAAAATAAAACTTGCAGAAAAATCCATCTTCTGCTGTTTCATCCTTAATGTATTGAAGAAAATACACACTACTGAGAAGACAAAAATAGCTTAAATGTTGTTTCAATTTTTAAATCTGACCAAAGATCTTGCTGGGCTTATGGATTGTATTTCTGTTGCCCAAAAGGTCAGCTATTGTTTTGGTTGCAATCCTTAATATACACAGCTAGCTGTTTTCAGTCAGTAATAGCCAGGTGGTGTTTTTCCTAAGGCAAATATATTAGTTCATTTTCAGCAGTTGTAAATGTGAGACCTGTAGCAGCAAAAAAAAACCCAAACACCCACAATTCAAGAGGGCAAATGGTATCCTGGGGTGGATCAAGAAAAGTGTGTCCAGCAGGTCTAGTGAGGTTCTTCTCCCCCTCTACTCTGCCCCGGTGAGACCACACCTGGAGTATTTTGTCCAGTTTTGGGCTCCCCAGTTCAAGAGAGACAGGGATCTGCTGGAGAGTCCAATGGAGAGGCACAAGGATGATTAGGTGACTCGAGCATCTCTTCTGTGAAGAGTGACTGAGAGCCCTGGGGATGTTTAGTTTTGAGAAGAGGAGACTGAGAGGGGATCCAATCAATGTCTGTAAATATCTGAGGGGTGGGTGTCAAGTGGATGGGGCCAATCTTTCTTTGGTGGTGTGCAGTAATAAGACAAGGAACAATGGATGCAGATATGAACACAGAAGATTCCACCCAAATGTGAGGAGAAATTTCTTTACAGTGAGGGTAATGGAGCCCTGGAATAGGCTGCCCAGAGAGGTTATGGAATGTCTTCTCTGGAGACTCTCAAAACATGCCTGGATGAATTCCTGTGTGGACTACCCTAGATGATCTTGCTTTGGCAGGAGGGTGGACTCAATCTCTGGAGGTCCCTTCAAACCTCTAACATTCTGTGACTCTGTATTCTAGAGCTCTATCCTTCTGGATTCAATAACATGCCTGATCCCAGACAAGACTTAGAAATGTTTCACATGTTAGCATGTAATAAGGGACCTATGAAAATCATGCATAACTAAATCGTTTTATTTCTGACCGTTGTCAGATTTAGACCTCAACTTGCAGAGCTCATTGCCCTCCTGATCCCCTGAGACTGCTTATTTTGAGTTTTTCTGCAATTTTTGTGTCTATGTTGGCAGACTTTACTTGAAATCACTGCCTCATTATGCAAGGTATCCCTGGTGCCTGTGCAAAACATTTCATGTTACCAGATGCTAATATGAGATTTTGGCAAGCTGGAGCAGGTGATCAAGGGGTGGATCAAAAAATGTGTATAGCTTTAAAAAAAGAAAATTAAAATTGGAGGGATGACTCATGTGTTTACCATATTCATGCAGCAAGACAATATGTAATCTCAGTTTTGAAAGAAAGCTGCCTGTGAGAAGTGGAGGGTTTTTTTTCCCCTTGCTGGTAGGTAGCCATTTCTGATCATCACTTAAGGTAATGGCTTCATGTGATAATCTACCTTTAGGCTATATCAGGATTAGACCCATTTTGGAGTGAAGCAGACTTGAAACTTAGCAACCTTTCATCTTTCTATCCTTCAGAAAGCCTTGTCAAGGTGCATAGGTGTTGTTAAGATATGGTGTTGAAAAGAGTCAGCTGAAATAATGTTAGTCTTGGATTTTGAGGCAAATATTCTTGTCCTTGTGAAATGTATTGGTCTTCAGGGTTGTTGGTTTTGTGTTTGTGTTTTGGTTTTCTGTAGTGAGCAACGAATTTAGCAACATTCATTTGTAATCTTGCCTTGCAATTGAGCTAATGATATGTTCAGCATCAAGAGGACAGAACATTGGACTACAGAGATCCGGTTGGCTACAGAGCCCAGTGTCTCCCAGCTGCAGGCAACGAAGCACATGTAGTCTCTCGCTAACTGAGAGAATATGAATGCCAAGGAGAGAAAGTACTGTCATCTCATTTCACACAGGACAGAAGTGAACAGATCAAGCAGGATATTAGGATTTATTTACTTTTTTAATAAGGTAAAACTGCATTGGAATTAATTTTTAGTAAGGCCAGGTGGAAAGTAAGGAAGATTGCTTGTGTCTAAAGCTGTAGAACACTCTTATTGTTTAGCTAAAAGACATAATTTATAGCTGAATTAAGGAGATTGGGGGGTATTTATTTTTTGGTTTAAAATTGTTTTGTTGTGCATAGTCATAATTTCTGTACCTTTTATTTCTTGTAAAGGTGGAGGAACTTTTGAACTTTACTTTTGGTTGAATGGGGAAAGACTCTTATCTAGTGAAAGTTAACTGCTGGA
This sequence comes from Picus viridis, assembly GCA_033816785.1. Lineage (NCBI taxonomy): Eukaryota > Metazoa > Chordata > Aves > Piciformes > Picidae > Picus > Picus viridis. The sequence goes on along the minus strand of CM066575.1, from coordinate 42,432,777 downwards.
AGAGACCATAAATCATCTCTGTGGTCCCTAAAAAGACCTGAAGATAGCATCCTTGATGTGACCTCTTCCGTTAGCAGGGAACACAACCCCTTAAAGTGGTGAGAGTGCTGCATCTTAGCAATCCTTTTTGTGTAACTTTCTGAGAAGATCTAGTGACAAGCAAATGCACAAATAGGAGAGGTCCAGTTCTTCATAAAGTCCTCTGAGTGAATGATGCCTTTCTTCTTGGGAAAGAGGTCGGTCTCACTGGTATAAATAATTCTGTGGCTTTCCCCTGCATGCTTTTCTGGAGGGAAAAAAAGAAAAAAAGATTGAGTGAACATTTGGAAACATCTTACAAGAATGTTTATAGAAGTATCAGAAAAAAATAGATTTCTTTTTTTCTAATGTGCTTTTAACCAAACTGGTTATCTGTATTTCTTTCCTGTCTGATTTTAGACTTCAGCTGGTTGTACCCAGGAGTTACAGGTGTCTTCTGTTTGGAACAAGCAATCATACATACATAGAGCTCAATACATAGAGCTCAATCATACTTGCAAGCATTTCAAACCCATATCAACAAATTCCTACATGTTTATAGAGCCATAAAGGGAGTCCATTGCATGATGGGGATCTAGTGGGATTCTCTGTTCTTACAAGTTAGGTCAGTGACAAACTAGGTGTACTTTTAGAGTCTACCTAAATTACTAATACCGTATTTCAGCTTTCTGAGCTTTGTTTACGAACATGGGCCTGTAAGTGTTGTTTGGTAATGTATAATGTAATGTATAATGTTTGGTAATGTATTTTCTCTCAGAAAATAATTTTCTGATAAACTGCCAAGTATTATGAGAAATGGCTCAGAAAAGGGATTGTTTAGTCTGTGTAAGAGAAGGTTGAGGGAAGACCTTATTGCTGTCTACGACTCCCTGAAAAGGGGTTGTACTGAGGTGGCTGTTGGTCTCTTCTCCCTCGTATGAAGTGATAGAACAAGAAGAGAGGGCATCAGACTACACCAGAAGAAGTTTAGGTTGGAGATGAGGAAAAATTGCTTTATTGAAAGAGTGATCAGGCATTGGAATGGGCTGCCCAGGGAGGGGTGGAGTCACTGAGACTGCAAGTGTTCAAGAACGTGTAGACAAGGCTATTTGGAGCATGTTTTAACAGCCATGGTGGTGTTGGATTGAAGGTTGGACTTGATGACCTTCAAAGTCTTTCCAAGACAGGACAATTCTATGAATGTGTGGTTGTTTTTTTGTTTTTTCTTACACAGAATATTTCATTATGAGGTCTTATATTCTATAGTCCAGCAAAATTATCCTGTGTCCTTTTGCAACTGATTGCTGAGGAAGATGCCAATAAACCAGGCCATATCATCCCAATTATACTCATATTTTGTGCATGAGAGAGGAAGAGAGATGAAAAAGTCATCAGAAAACATGATATTTCCCAGGGAAAAATGCTGTAGAGTTTTCTCTGACACTTTTTTATCTATTTGCAATTCCATCTTTTCAGTTCAGAACGACTGTTTTCTGCATTCAGAGCTGAGAGGAAGAAATGTGTGTCTCAAAACCAAAGATTTATAAGCCAAAAACTGCAGGGAACTTAGTGGAGCTGAAAGTAAATGTTGAGCCCAGTGGCACCCCAGTGAGAGCCAGACCTTTGAGGTGAAGTAGCCATAACAATGAAGCAAGTTATTCTACAGGATATGTAGGACAGAGAGAGATTACCAGCAGGAAAGGAACAAAATCTATTTGTGCCTCCAAGACACTCTGTTAGAATTTGATCCATTTATGCTTCTAAAAGGTTGTTTAAAACCCCAATTAGCACCAGGAAACCAGAAGGACTTGAACTGCAATCCGTTGTTTTGTTTAATGTGGAATGTGGTGAATCTTGCCTCAAGCAGCAAAGACAGCAATAGGAAAGCTTCTTGTTCTGTGTATAACAAAGCGGAATGTGTGCTGCCCTTAACCTTACTTTTTCCCTCAAGTCTTTAACTTAAAGAACTAATTTGAACAAGGCAGTATTCATTCATTTTGTCTAACTATAGCCTGAGAGCAAGTTGGGCAAAATTGCTAATAACCCTGACTCTAAATGTGAAGTTGCTATTGTACAAAGATTGCCAGAGCAGATCAACTCTTAAAACTGCATCCTGCATGCCTTTCATTTTTTAACTAGAGAGAGAGAGAGAGAGCAAATGTTGGGAGTGGGTAACACAGGTTAAATACACTTTAATCTTAAACAAAGGTGTTGGTAGTATCTGCATGTAAAACCTGTGACTCAGCAGCAGGCATCAAAGGATTTTATGTACTGATTTTTCACATATGCCTGGTTAAGAAATTAAATGAAGGAGGGAGAGAACAAAGTACAAGCAGTTGGTGTAGAGTATTTAACATTTTATCATTGCTCTGCTGAACTGACCAACTATTAAACCTCTTTCAATTTTGTGGTGTGGGTTGTTTTTTTTTTCTTTGATGAACAGACACTTAAATTTGGTTAAGGGTTAGGTTAATGATTAGACTTGATGAAGCTTTTTCCAACTGAAACAATTCTATGATTCTATAACAATGATAAGAAAGATGGAAGGTAGCCTGCTTGTCTTATAAACAAAAATATTTCAGTGGCATTTTGTAACACTATTGCAACACCCCACACAATTTTAATGCTATTTCCTTGCTATGTAGTAGGAAAAAGTAAATGGAGGCAAAATTTGCATCCTTGTTGATAACTGATGAGGCATAGTTAGGTCCAGTGAAAACTGCCCAAGGGCCCACGATACCTACTACCAGGCAATCTAAGTCTAACATTCAGGAGGCTTATACAATATTATTTCATGCATAATTTCCTATTTCCTGCTGTTTTATTCTCCCATGTTCCTGAGACTAGCTATTAGGTTTATTATGAATTATTGGTTTAATTATCTACCTTGTACTTAATAGAAAAGACTAAGTCTGCTACTTTCACGCTTTCATCTTTACCATAGGTGTGATGGGATTTTATTGGGGGGAAATAATGTTACCATGACACTGCAGTATTTGCAGTTTCTCTCCTGTTTTTATTTGTAGTCAAGTTTTGCTCAGCATCAGAACATAATTCTTACTCCCCTAAAGTTTTGTTCTCACATTCTTACTCAAGTATGTGAAGGAAAAGTCAGATTTCTCCATCCTTTTGTGATTTTAAACAGGAGGCTGTGCTACAGCATTACTTGAGAAATAAAGGCAGGGTAGAAGAAATAAATAAATGTATCTAATTTGCTATATGTTATATTGAGATAGATATAGATATATAGATAGATAGACTGATATATGTATTTTTTCAGACAGCCTGTTTAGAATCGCTGAATCAATAATTCTTCTTACTTAAAAAGCTTTCCTTCCAGAAGCCCTCAAATCCTGCATGCATCTGTAAAAGGTTAGAAAGAGCCAGTCCTTGTTACTCTGCAGGAATAACATTAAGATACTTCACAAAGGTGCCTGAATTCAAAGGTGTGATTAAAGAACTATTAACATGATGGAAATCTCTGAAGTGTAGAGCTGAAAGCATCTCTTATTGAAGTATTTGCTGGTGGTATTCTTCCCATGAAAAACAGTTTTCACAGAATCATACAGGCTGGGAAAGACACGTATGATCAAGTCCAACCACTGACCCTGCTCTACAAAGTTCATCCCTAACCTTATCCCCACATGTAAATGACCTTTAAACACATCCAGGGTTGGCGATTTGATCACCTCCCTGGTCAGCCTATTCTAATGTCTGGCCAGTCTCTCTGTGAATTTTATTTTCCTAATGTCCAGTCTAAATCTACCCTGCTGCAGTTTGAATCCATTTCCTCTTGTTCTCTCACTTAATTACCTGTGAGAAGAGAATGACACCAAACTTTCTACAATGTCCTTTCAGGTAGCTGCAGACAGCAATGAGGTCTCCTCTCAGTCTCCTTCAAACTAAACATCCCCAGCTTAGTATCATAGTATCAGTCAGGGTTGGAAGGGACCACAAGGATCATCTAGTTCCAACCCCCCTGCCCCACCCTGCACTAGATCAGGCTGGCCAAAGCCTCATCCAGTCTGCTCTTAAACACCTCCAGGGACAGGGCCCCAACCACCTCCCTGGACAACCCATTCCAGGGCTTCACCACTCTCATGGTGAAGAACCTCCTCCTCATGTCCAGCCTGAATCTCCCTACCTCCAGCTTCATTCCATTTCCCCTAGTCTTATCACTGCCTGATAGCCTGAGAAGTCCCTCCCCAGCCTTCTTGTAGGCCCACCTGTAGCCCCCTGTAGGCTTCTTCAGTCGCTCTTTATAAGGTTTATTCTCCAGGCCCTTCACCATCTTCATCGTCCTCCTCTGCACTTGCTCCATAGTGCATTTTAAAAGACTGGGGCTGCTCCCTGACTTTTGGAAAACATCTTGGGTAAAAGCAGAATGTCTTCAAAACCAAGAACTGGAGAAATCACATGAGACAAAATATTGCATCTTTCTAAAAATACTGTTTCAGACTCAGTGACTAAATGGGATTGGCTTTGGCCAAGTTACATGATTTCACTCTAGCCCTATTCTAGATTCACTGTTGTCCTGTTGGAACGATTTTCACATTAAGGCGAGCAATTACTAGAATTGTAAACAATCCTTTTTTAAAATCTTTCTTGACAAACTTTGTTCAACCTTTTTCTTTATACCTCATAAATACAATTTTACTTGGAAACAGACTATGGCATCTTTGAAAGACTGTTGAAAGTACTTAACTTTTCTTCCTACTTCAATTCAGCCCTTCTTCTACTGCCTCATTCCTCTTCCCTTCCGATTTGTGCTTCATCACATTGCCTCCAGACCACTCTCTCTACTCAATGATTCATGTGTTCTGGCTTTGACTTTCCTATCTTTACCACCTTGTTCTGTCACAGCATCGAAGTCCCATTAACAAAGCTATCTTTTTCCTTGATCTTGTATCTTTTATTGACACTCAGCTGTAGATTGTGGGTTAGCTGTAAATCCCCAAGATGGGTGCAGTGAATGGAGCTGTGCTCTTTATCAGCTCCACTGTTGTTGTTTTTTTTCATCATAATATTTCACCTCCTACTGCGAGCTCTTCAGAGGAGGGACCTTCTTGTTTGAAATGCACTGTAGCCTGTAGCTCTGGCACTGATGCAAATGGATGGTGAAATATTGGTACTATTCAGAAGGCTACTTTAAAGATTAGGATCCATTGAAGTTCAGAATGAGGGAGAGCTGATTATTTAGAATCACTTGGATTGCAAAAGGCCTTTAAGATCATTGGTATGCAAGTGTTTTAACTGTACAGAGGTGTGAGTAGATGAAACTTAGGCAGCTTGCTTGGCATAAGCCAATTGCATTGTTGACAACAAAACTAAGTGTAAAATGTTATGCTGACCTTGCTTAGAAATGGAATTACAGATGAGACATTTCTGTTAATGCAGAGTTCTGAGCTGTAATTTTTTTGCTAGTAATGAAGAGTAAGATTAAGACAGGTTGGTAACAATAAACGTTATACCCAGTAATGAAATTTTCTGATGCAATTCCAACAAAGCAGTTGGAGCCCAATAACAATCATACCTACTCGCTCTACTGATGAATGTGATACTTGAGAATATGTGCAGCTGATAAAATCAGTCATAAAGATTTGTAACTGAGGAAAAAAAAACTTTTTTTAACATTTCTGCATATCACAAAACTCTTTCTGCCATGCAGGATTTATGCTCTGATTTGGGCAATAAATTTAATTTAGCTCTGTCTTTGCATTTCTTACTAAGTAAACCAGCAATCTTTTCTTTGGATGAGTAGTAATGTGGCAAATAAACCCAAAGTGAAATAAGGAACATTGTCATCACCTCACTGATACTAATTCGCTCTGGCTACAGGTAAAGGGAATACCAAAAATGTTTGTAAAGGGAATAGCAAAAATGTCTCCTATGGTTTAGTTAATGCAGAATCTCAGAATTGTCAGGGTTGGAAAGGACTTCAAGGATCATCTATTTCCAACCTCCCTGTCATGGGCAGGGACACCTCCCACTAGATCAGGTTGTTCAGAGTCCATCAGTTTTCTTGTAGGCCCCCTTAAGATACTGGAAGGCCAGAGGAAGGTCTCCTTGGAGACCTCCCCTCTCCAGACTGGATAGCCCCAACTGCCTTTGTCTCCATAGGAGAGGTGCTCCAGCCCTCCAATCATCCTCGTGGCCCTTCTCTGAACATGTTCATATCACGTCCATATCTTTCTTGTGATAGAGGCTCCAGAACTGCTGTGAACTAAGATATGAACTAATGAGGAAAATCTAAGCTGAGCTAATTTGGGGATCATGTACTCCAGTCTTTGACCCTTTCAGTGATCAGAATGGAACTTGGAACTTTCATTACCCTGTACTGATATTCATCTCCTACAGGTAGAGCAAGGACTTTTCAGATATGCTGTTGTGTCATTACACCTAAAGAAATTTCCTAGGACATGGATGTACTATTTATTCCTTTCTCAGTGACTCCAAGAGCATAAAACACGCTGTCAGGAAATAGCTCATTTCCAGTGACTGCAAATACAAATATTGTCTCCATTCTTCTACTGTAGCTTTTCTTAATAAGAAATCATCTATGCAATGTTTTTTGTAAGTTTTCATCAGATCAGGAAATGGTTATGTTCTCATGGAAGTGTTTGTACTAATGTCTTCCACACTAAAATAGTAAGTTTCTATATTAAACAATGAAAGTCTTCATTAGCTGATTTTTCTTTACTTTTCAGCCCTTCCCTATTGGTTCTGTGCAATAAACAGCTGTTGAATTGTACCAAAGCTCATGCAAAGACATGAGAAATGAAACCAAAACAAAATCCACACCTGTTCATAAAAGTAGATTTGCAGAATAAAGTAATCAAAGTGAATGCAATTGGTTTAATTCAGTTTGAGGGTGGTTTATGTATTTTCCTTAAGACAAGAATTCCTGAAACAAACTATTATAATTAATTTATATCTATTATTTTTAATTAATATATCTCTCTTGACATTGAAGAAGATTTAATGAGAAGATAGTATCATAGTATCAGTCAGGGTTGGAAGGGACCAACTTAAATGAGAATCAAGAAGATCTGAATATGTGGCTAGAATTTTAACACTTCTAGAAAGCCACATGGCCAAATTGGTTTAAACTGAAAGTCAACAGCACACTCTCCTGTCTCTGGAACTGGCTGGCGTCAGTGACTAAAGGAAAATACATATCACCAAAAAAATGAAATGTGTACAGACTGATATTCCAACTTTCAGGATTACCTTTGGGAATTTCTAAGTCACAAATTGTACCTTCCTTTGCATTATAGTCCCCAGTGCATCATTTATTCATAGATTCATAGTATACCAGGTTGGAAGGGACCTGAAAGATCATCTAGTGAAAGATCATCTAGATCATCACTGGCCACAGCAACCCCATGCAGTGCTACAGGCTGGGGTCAGAGTGGCTGGAGAGCGGCCAGGCAGAGAGGGACCTGGGGGTGCTGGTCGATGGTAGGCTGAACATGAGCCTGCAGTGTGCCCAGGCAGCCAAGAAGGCCAATGGCATCCTGGCCTGCATCAGGAACAGTGTGGCCAGCAGGAGCAGGGAGGTCATTCTGCCCCTGGAGACTGCACTGGTTAGGCCACACCTTGAGTCCTGTGTCCAGTTCTAGGCCCCTCAGTTTAGGAAGGATGTTGTCTTGCTGGAACGTGTCCAGAGAAGGGCAACAAAGTTGGTGAGGGGTTTGGAACACAAGCCCTATAAGGAAAGGCTGAGGGAGCTGGGGTTGCTTAGCCTGGAGAAGAGGAGACTGAGGGGTGACCTTATTGCTCTCTACAACTACCTGAAGGGAGGTTGTAGCCAGGCAGAGGTTGGTCTCTTCTCCCAGGCAGCCAGTACCAGAACAAGAGGACACAGTCTCAGGCTGCACCAGGGGAGGTTTAGACTGGATGTTAGGAAGAAGTTCTATACAGAGAGAGTGATTGCCCATTGGAATTGGCTACCTGTGGAGGTGGTGAAGTCACCTTCATTGGAGGTGTTCAGGAGGAGACTTGCTGGGGTGCTTGGTGCCATGGTTTAGTTGTTTAGGTGGGTTGGATTGGTTGGTGGGTTGGACGCAATGATCTTGAATGTCTCTTTCAACCTGGTGTATTGTATTGTATAGTCCAACCTTTCAGGATACAAATATATATACATATGAAATGGCCCAGCATCCTGTCAAGCTGGGCCTTGACACTGTCTAATGTAGAGGAATCCACTACCTTCCTTGGGAGTTTATTCCAGTGTCTAATAGTTCAAATGGTGAACAAAAATCTTTTCTGTGATCCAAACCAAATCCCCCAGTTGCAACTTGTACCCATTATCCCTTGTCTTTACCATGTGACTCTTTGTAAAATGGGTGCACTAAGTTAGTTTTAAAAAAATAAATGAATCTAAGTTTAATTCTGGAGTGTGTGTAAACATTCAAAATACATGATAGCCCCATTTTGCACATTTGAGTTTGCATTGTTGCTAAGAATAATGGGGGAGGAGGAGAAGTAATTTGTCGTGTTTCCAGTCCATTGTTTCTGAGAAATGCATTAATGAAGTTAGGTGCATCAAATAACATCATCAGATAACAAAATTAATGTCTCAGGCTTTATGATGATGGCTTCTTTTTGCCTGTTTCAAATTCTGTCCCACCTCCCCATAACAACAAGCTTCACACTTGTTGTTGTGCTTCAAGACTTCGGTCCCAGGCTGTAGAAGATGCACAAGAATGAAAAATGTCATAAACTTTACTTTATTTGTGCCAGGGGCTAGAAATGGACCTATTAGGCTGGATGTTAGGAAGAAGTTCTTCATAGAAAGAGTGACTGGCCATTGGAACGTGCTGCCCAGGGAGGTGGTGGAGTCACCATCACTGGAGGGGTTTAGGAAGAGACTGGATGAGGCACTTGGTGCCATGGTTTAGTTGATTAGATGGTGTTGGGTGATAGGTTGGACTCAATGGTCTCAAAGGTCTTTTCCAACCTGGACTGATCTATTCTATTCATTAATTTCTGAAAGTAATTTTAAACTTATTTGATACTGTCCTGGGTTGAGCTGGGACAGAAAGTATTTTAGAACAAAGGAGTCTACAACTATTTGAAAGGAGGTTGTAGAGTGGTTGGTGCTGGTCTCTTAGAATCAATAAGGTTGGAAAAGACCTCAGGGATCACCTCTTCTCACAGGTAATTAGTGATAGAACAAGAGGGAACAGCCTCAAGCTGCCACTGGGTAGGTTTAGACTGCACATTAGGAAAAGAATATTTCACAGCAAGAGTGCTCAGGCATTGGAATGTGCTGCCCAGGGAGGTGGTTGAGTCACAAACCCTGGATGTGTTAAAGGTGATTTGGATGTGGTGCTTGGGCATATGGCTTGGGGTGAACCTTGCAGGGTAGGGTTCTGGGTTGGACTTGGTGATCCTGAGGGTCTTTTCCAACCTGAATGTTTCTGTGAAGAACACTTGCACAGATTTGAAGATTAAGTAGAAATACGATTTACAAAAGTGTACATAAGGTACAAAGGATATATATACACAGCTTTGAAGTGGGAAACCAGGCCTCACACCAGGCCTCTTCCCCCCTATCCCCCTAATAGGCCCAGTAGGATCTTTTTAGGCCACAAGAAGTAGCTTTCCAGCCAAGCCTTCACTCCCACACAAACCAAAGTGACAAGAGGAGGCGAGAGGTGAGACAGAGTGAACTGGCTGTGAGACCTGCTTATATAGGGAGATCATAGAATCAACTAGGTTGGAAAAGACCTCAGAGATCATCAAGTCCAACCTATCACCTAATACCTAACACCTTCTGACAACTAAACCATGGCTCCAAGTGCCACATCCAATCCTTTTTGAACACCTCCAGGGACGGTGACTCTGCCACCTCCCTGGGCAGCACATTCCAATGGCCAATCTCTCTTTCTGGGAAGAACTTTTCTCCTCACCTTGAGCCTAAAATTCCCTGGTATAGCCTGAGACTGTGTCCCCTTGTTCTGTTGGTGGTTGCCTGGGAGAAGAAACCAACCCCCACCTGCCTACAACCTCCCTTCAGGTGGTTTTAGAGGGCAATAAGGTCTCCCCTGAGCCTCCTCTTCTCACGGCTAAGCAACCCCGTCTCCCACAGCCTCTCCTCACAGGGCTTGTGCTTGAGACCTCTCCCCTGCCTCATTTCCCTTCTCTGGACAAGTTCAAGCATCTCAATATCCTTATTGAACTGAGGAGCCCAGAATTGGACACAATATTCAAGGTATGGCATAACAAGTGATGAAATGCAGCAGGATTATGGAATGAAATAATGAATTATGATATCCTTATGATATCCTACTGGAATGGACCATCCACCCCCTTGGGTTCTCTGGTCCTCTGGAGGAATTTATCTCTATAGCAGGGCACTTAGTCCTTAACCTACAACAGATATTTGGTTTATTTTATATTATTATCATTTAGGTGTATCTAATAACTATAGCTATGAGATTATTTAATATTACATTATTTAACTCAGCTTTTGGATTTTGCTGTAATTGATTTGGAACTTGACCATTATATGTGTGGGTTTGAGGGTTTGGGTTTTTGTTTGTTTGGTTTGGGGATTTTGTTGTTTGTTTGTGGTTTTGTTTGTTTGTTTGTATTTTGTGGGGTTTAATTTTGTTAGTAGTATATAGTAATTTCATTTACTTAATTCTCTCCAACAAATGAACATTGATCCTTGTGGTCCCTTCCAACCCTGACTGATACTATGATGATACTATGATTTCATCTTTCTTGTGAAAGCTATTATGGTAGGATAAAGCTGATGTATATAATGACAATACTTTGAAAATCAGAAGAATGGATGCAGGGTTTTCCATTTCCAGAGACAGGAGAGTGTGCTGTTGACAGTTTAAAGCAGTTTGGCCATTCAGCTTTCCACAAAAGTTAAAATTCTAGCCACATTTTCTCTTTTAGACATTTACTTTTAAATCCAGAATGGCTTCTGGATTTGAAGGTTTAACAAGTGTCTAAAGTTCCTAAATGACTTTTCAATCCCTTTGAGAATTACTTTTCAATTCTGTATCATCTTAATCAATTCTTTTCCAGAGGCTTGATTGCTCTCCAGTCATATACCCAAGCTTTGCAAAGAGGTGAGGATTTGATGCAGGCTTCTGCTTTGCAGGCCTTATATAAACAAGATCATAGTTAAGATGTAAGAGAAAAGCCTAAACCATAATTGGGAGACCAGGGTGATAGTTTGGATAGGGCCAAAAGTTTCCTTATGGTTCCATCTTCATCTTTTTACATATTCACAATGTTTCTGAGACATGTACTGACTTTTTTTTTTTGGTGGTGTTCTGTACAAATTGTGAGCTGTGAAATGAAATGCTTACAGAGAACATAAACTCTGTGAATTGGCAGGGTTTGTAAACTTCATAAACTCCCAAATTAGCCTGTGTCCTTATGTGTATAGATGTTTTGCCTGTAAATTTTAATACCTATTGATTAACCAGCCCTTTGTAGTGTTTAAAATCAGCCTCCTTAAAGGAATTGGTGAGCACAATTGCAGATCTTACTGCTTACAGAGCTTGTAGTGGCAGGAAGCTGTGCACGGAGATGTCAAGCTTTCTATTTTCAGTGCAATCATCACATGCAAGATCTGTAACCCATGTAGGGATACCTTGATATTTACTGGCAAACTACTGAAGTTCTCTCAATGCATCTGGTATTTCCTGTCTATGTGTATGTCTGTATCTGTGAAAGAATTTGAATGTCTGAACTGTGTTTCAGATGCCTTCATTTTATTGAAGTCCAGAACTTGGATGTTCAAAAGCTATTGAAAAATGGAACATTCCTCTACCCATAGTAGTCTTTTATAATTAAAGTTTTCTTCAAATATAAGCATCTAAGTCCCTGTCAAGCAGCAGGCACAAACCCTAGGTTGTGGGAGAAATATTTTTCTAGTTACTCTTCAGTATCCTGTGGCCTTATCTAGAAAGGAAGAAACAAGTTCTCTGCTTTGCAGAAAGACAGTAGGCTTCCACCTGCAAGACAGCAAGTTCAGCACTGACGGTTTTACATGGTGGAAGGGTCTGTAGGTACACTAAACATAAGGACCAAGCCTGGGAGAGGGATCTAACTTAAGATATCTCTTTCCTGAGCATTTCCTCCAGCTACATTAGGTTACACCTGGCCAGATAACAGAGTTGGTGCTCTTCTGAGGGTTGTCTTCAAAACCCCAATCCAACTGTGAAGTGCCACTTTGGTTGCTGGTGCCCTAATGCTGGGTGTTCCAAATTGCTGTAACACTAAGTTTATGCTATAACTTTATCCCCTTTTCCTTGCAAGACTAAATGTCTTAATTTCCTCCTCAAGATCATTGATAAAGACATTCAAGAAATCTGGCCACAGCACTGAGCCATGGGGAACACCACTTGTGACCAGCCACTGACTAGATTTTACTCATTTGCTACCCCTCTTTGAGCCTGGACATTTAGCCACTGTTTGATCCAGCAGAGTCAACACCTGCCGAGGCCTAAGGCAGCCCCTTTTTTCATGAGGGTGCTGTGGGGAAGAGTATCAAAAGCTTTACTGAAGTCCAGGTAAACAACATCCTCAGCCACCAAGTGGGTCACCTTGTCACAAAGGTTCCTCATTTCTGATCCTTTGTTCTATTATATATCAATGGACTGGTAAGAAAACCATAAAGGATGAGGATTTGCTGCTGTACTTCTAGATAAAAGTGAGATCATGTGGGCGGTGCAATTGCCAGTACCAAGTGGGAGCTTCTTGCAGGCTCCTCTGTTAGGGCCAGCTGGCTGAGTTTGCCTTGCAGCCAAGGAATTTGTGCAAGTCAGCACAGCCTGAGGCCACGCAGAATAGCACAGGTCTTGTGTGTGCTTGGGTTAGCTGTAATAGGATCATCGACTGCTGGAGGTAAAATGGCCTCCCAGTCAGAATCACTGCATCACACCCCTTGATCCACAGAGACTTTACTGTTCTGAAACACAATGCAACTGTCAGGTTCTATGTGCCTGGAGCATGGGAAAAAAAGTGAAGAGTCAGAGGCAGGCTATGAGCTTTTCAGCATCACAGTAACATGGTGGGCTGGCTCCATTAACTAGAGTCTTAGCACAGAAGGATACAAGCTCTTCAGGAAGGACAGATGCTGGAGACAAGGAGTAGGTGTTGCCTTCTGTGTCAATAACCGTGCCAGAGTGCATGGATCTCTACCTGGAGATGAATGAGGAGTCAACCAAGAGTTTGAGTCAGGATTAATGGGAGGGCAGAGATGGGTGGCATTATAGTGGGGGTCTGCTACAGGTCACCCAACCAGGAAAATCAAGCATATAAGGCCCTTTCTAGGAAGATAGGAGCAACCTCATGTTCACAAGCCTAGGAGACTTGCCACCTCAGTATCTCTTGGAGGGACAGCACAACAGGGCATAAGCAATCTAGGAATTTTCTGGAATGCTCTGAAGATAACTTTGGCTCCTCTAACACTTGAAGAAATAAGGAGAGAGGTGCTATGCTGGACCTTGTTCTCACTAACAAGAATGGGATAGTTCAGGGGCAGCTTTGGCTGCATTGACTGTGAAAGAGTGGAATTCAAAATCATTATGGCAGCGAAAAGCCAGAGACAAGGTTAGGGAAGCCAAGCCCTGTTGGGATGAGTATGTTGTTTATACAAGGAAGGTGAGGCAAAATGTGGACCCTCTCCAGGGGAAAAGGGGAGACCTGGTTACTCAGAATATGGAGAAGGCTGAGGTAGTCAACTAATTTTTTGCCCAAGTCTTCACTGAGGGTTGATTAGCCTAGAAAAGAGATGGCTCTAGGGACATACTATAGCAGTACCTGAAGGGTACCTACAAGAAAGCTAGATAGGAACTTTTTAGTAAGGCATGTGGTGACAGGACAAGAGGTAGATTTAAATTAGAAGTAATGAAGAAATGAAATTCTTCTGCTATAAAAGTGGAGAAACACTGGAATGGATTGCACAGAAGTTCTGGAGGCTCCTTCCCTGGAAGTGTTCAAGGTTTTGAGCAACCTGGTCTAGTGGAAGGTGTCCTTGCCCATGCCAGAGATTTGGAACTCGATGATCTTTAAGGTTCTTTTCAACCCAAACCATTCTATGATGCTATATTAGGAAGCTGTTCAGCTAACACAAAGTTTCCTGGCAGTTGGGATTTTATCTCTGTCATAACACCCACCAGTGCAGCACAGATTGATACAGGACACGCCAGCAGGTTTGCTACAGCAGCTGCTCATGGTGCCATATGGGCTGCTCAAGCCTGTAGTGTGAGGCCTAGTAGAGCAGACGTGGCCTGTTCAAGGTCACTGACTCCTGATTACAATGTCTTCTGCAGGGCTACCAATGCCAAGAGCAAGGAAAGTCCAGGGTGGCAAGCTAACATTTTCCTTTTACTTTCCATTTTTATTAAGATAATTGTTAATCTAGCAAGAACCTGTAAGTTTGCTGATAGGTAGACAAAAAAGACAGCGAAAACATACAAAAATGCCTGACTCCATGGTTTTATATGGCAGCTAACTTACTATCAGAAACAGTGACAACTCAGTCCATGCCATCTCTCACTGTTCCATAATCTAATCTGCTTTCATATTTCTATTTTTACCCTTTCTAGTTTATTTTTACATCCCTCCCTCCCCAAATCCATGAAATTATCTAAATGGGAGCGGGGTGAAGCCTTTGTTGATCTTTCTGTTTCTTTTGCATCACAAGTACGGCACAGCAGATGAGGTATTTGAAGTGTCGAATTTCAAGGGCAATTTTATGATGCTTAATGGTCTTTCCGGTGGTTAACCACAGAACCCTTTCATTAACAAACAAGCAATCATGGCTTTCTTTTTTCTTTCCCCTTCAGTCATTAAGATGGTAAATGAAATAAATAGCTTGTTAATGCTGGATTGTGGGAGCTTCTTGAGACTTAGCATGCTGAAAAGAACAGATTAATGCTCTTGCCACTCTCTTTGTATGTAGCTCACAAATGATACACTTGAATCTGATTTGCTGCAGAGCGGTGCAGATCCATGTAAAATAAGCCACACAGATAAGAGACAAGCACTGAAAATAAAAATACATTTGTGAAAGGGCTTTGTGTGGCCTGCAAAAAGGCAAGAGAATTTGCATTACCCCATACGTTCCAGCTTTTATGGAAGAGATAACTCCATCCTCAGCCCATCAGTCAAAATCATTGAAAAGGCAAGAACCATTTATCTGGGAAATGTATTTGACAATAAAATCCTAGAGTTGTAATTACAACTGGCAGATTCAAGTCTGCTATTGGTGGCAACAGCCTTACTAAGGGAAAAGAGATACATAATTTTTGCAGTGTTCTATTGTGCATCAGGCTGTGTTAATCTTGGACATGGGATGCTTCGCTGGAGATGGAAGCGAGCTGCATGAAAATGGCTGTTGTAATTTGCTAAAATAATCAAGTTCTTGATTTGTTTTACGGGGAGTAAAAAGAACCTGGAAACAGAAGCAGAAGAGTATTAGTGATTTGCATTACGGAAACCACTTCAAGCAGATGCTGGCTTGGATTTTCCTTTCCCAAAGTGGAGGTTAAGCAAGCTACTTGAAATTCCCTGGGGGCTGCAAGTGTAACCCCTCAAAAAGGAAAGGTGTTACTGCTAAGGATTTTCTTTCTGGGGTGGATCCCTTGTCTTCTATGCTTCTCCATCTCCCCAAGCCTAAACTCAGCAGGAAATTGACTTCTTCCACATGCTGTCCTCTAGATGCTGCATGTCACTGTCTACCCTGATTTCAATGTGTCCTGTAGTAAGTGCTGGTCTTTCAAGGGTCTGTACTGAGACCAGTACTGTTTAATATCTTCATCAATGTCATAGTGCAATTGAGTCCACCTTCAGCAAGTTTGCAGGTGACACTAAGGTCAATGGTGTGGTTAACACACCTGAGGGACTGGATGTCACCCAGAGGGACCTGGACAAGATTCAGAAATGAGTCCGTGTGAACCTCATGAGGTTTAACAAGGTGAAGGCAAGGTCCTGCACCTGGCTTGGGGCAAATCCTAGTATCAGTACTGGCTGGTGGATAATGGGACTGAAAGCAGCCTTACCTAGAAGTACTTGTGGATACTGGTCAATGAAAAGCAGAACATCAGCCTACAATCTGTGCTTGCAGCCCAAAAGCCAAATGTTTCCTGGGCTTCATTTGAAAGAAGCATGGCAAGCAGGTCAAGGGAGGTGATTCTGATGCTTTCCTCTGCCCTGGTGAGACCCTACCTGGAGTACTGTGTCCAGCTCAGGAGTCCTCAGCACAAGAAGGACTTGAACCCATTAGAATGGGTCCAGAGGCAAGTCACCAAAATTATCAGAGGGATGGAATACCTCTGCTGTGAAGGCTGGGAAAGGGAAGGCTCTGAGGGGATCTTATTGCAACATTTCAATATTTAAAGGGGGCCTGTAGGAAGGATGGGGGCAGTCTTTTAGCAGATCCTGTTGCAACAGGATGGGGAGTAATGCTTTAAAACTAAGAGAGGAGAGATATAAGGAAGGCAATTTTTCCAATGACAATGGTGAAACACTAGAACATATTGCCTAGAGAAGATTCCGTAACTGGAAACATTCAAGGTCAGGTTGCATTTCACCCTGAGCAACCATAATCTACTTGAAGATGTCCCTGCTTACTGCAGGGGCATTGAACTAGATGACCTTTAAAGTTGCCTTCCCACCCAAACTCCTCTATGAGTCTATAAAAACAGCAGCCCTGTGTACCTGAGGAATCATAAACAGGGAAATAAATAATTTGCTCAAGACCGTGTAACATATTGAGGGAGCTCTACAGAAGGCCTGCTATCTCCAGTTCTGGTCCATCCCAGGACTGAAAATGGGCTTCACCAGCTGTATTTGCAAGCTGAAACAAACGTTTAGCCCTGGAACCGGTGTAAACATCCCTTATGTGCCTGTTCTTATCCACAGCTTGGGCAGCTCTGTCTCAGAACTATCATTGGTTGTTGATAGCAGCTTTGTTGAGATATTTACAGTTCCTCTCCCCTGTATGCTCTTTGTTGCCATATTTTTACTTACAGATTCTTTTGGCAATAAACTTCAGCTCAGAGGTCCTAGGAGCTACAATCTTAGAATTCTCAGCTTTACCTGACTAGTGTCATTTAAATCTCTCTATTTTTTCTTGAAAGAAAAGGATACTTATAGAGTTAGAAGCGTGTAATGACTGATTGTGAATTTAATTTGATTTGAACTGCAGTAGTAGATGGTAACATGAAGTTTTACACCTTTTTTTGTTTATTCAACTGAAAATTGGAAAATAAATATGATGGTTCACTTAAAAAAGTGCTTTCAGCTTGAAGTTTCTTGTTTTTTCATTGTCTGTGTTGCAAGCCTTCTCTTAGGTTGCCTGAAGTCCTTACAGGTTGCTAGTCTGCATGTATCCCTGTAGCTGTTATTGTTTTCTCAGTGATTTTGACTGCTTTTTCCACAAGTATCACATGCCTGGTCAAGCTGTGCACATTTGCCAAGTTCACAAGTCACATCACCATTTGGAGCAATATTAGGGAAAGTTGTGTGCTGTCCTTTGAGGGCTTTTTGAACAGACAAGAAAATCCACTTTCATGCTGTTGATGGCCTTTATTCATAATTCATTTACTGCCTTTATGCAGTGTTCTAGCACTAAACTAGGGAGATTTTTGTTTGGTTAGGTTGTTGTCTGTTTGTTTTTCTTGACTCTAATTGAGGGGGGACATACTTGTTGCTTCTTTCAAAAATACCTTTTTCTGCTGCTTTCCTCCTCCTCCTTCTTCCTGTTCTAATCTTTCAAA